>MU863652.1:35020-52114 GCA_033575675.1 Parathielavia hyrcaniae | reverse complement strand
GCCCTAGCCATCACAGGAGCCTTCCGAACCGTGGCAGCGGCCGTGGCAGAAGCCGTGGCAGAAGCCGAGACGAGCATTCACCCCATCCGAGAACGACACGCCCAGGCGGCAGTCAGGCTATGGATCAACATTCATACACTGCCCGGAACGCATCCCCTCGCCTTGAAGAATTCCGGACGACCGTGCGATTCACATCCCCGTTGCAGAAGATCGCCCGTGTGGGAGAAGGAGCACGAGTCGATCGTATGGAAACAATTCACGAATACGCCCTCCCACCCTGGGAACCTCGCCTGCGGCCGATGCTCGAAGCCGACCGAGGGAAAGCGGCCGAGTTGGCCAACGAAGCATCGAGGATTGTGATCGCAACCAGCTCGGCTGCAAAGAAAGGCATGGTTGGCATGGGCGGCATTGCACGGGACACTCTCTTCAGCAGGGCCAGCGAGATAGTGGCATAATATTCCGTGACCCTTGGGACAAGGGAGGAGCAGAATCCATACACAGCAGAGTTAGCAGCCATTGCAAGGGCCTTGGAGAACCTGCCGGCCGGCGTTTGCCACAGGCACATCACCATCGTGACCAGGAACCAGTCAGCGCTGGCAGCACTAAAACAACCGC
Organism: Parathielavia hyrcaniae; assembly: GCA_033575675.1. Taxonomy (NCBI): domain Eukaryota; kingdom Fungi; phylum Ascomycota; class Sordariomycetes; order Sordariales; family Chaetomiaceae; genus Parathielavia; species Parathielavia hyrcaniae. Next base: position 51,499 of record MU863652.1, on the reverse strand, counting down.
GTCAACAGTCCGGCCAAGGCACCATACGGCAAATATACGAGTTGGCAAGGCTGCATCAACAGAGAGGAAACTCGGTCGACTTCCTATGGATACCAGCGGAAAGCGACTTTGCCCTGGGAACAGAAGCTAAAGCGGCAGCGCAGAGGGCGACAAAGCAAGGACATGCACCCCGCTCCCAAATGCCCCAGGCCAAGTTTACGGCAATCAGACTGGCAATAGCCAAACAACGACATGGAAGAGGGATCTCTGAAGGTGTGGGCGAGTTCTCGAAGGCTATGGACGCGGCACTACCAGGCAAGCAAACTCGCGACCTCTACGACAAGCTGAAGCGAAGCGAGGCGCGCGTACTGGCTCAACTCCGAACTGGAATGGCGAGGCTGAACGGCTTTCTGAAGAGGATTGGTGCGGTCGAGTCAGATATCTGCGCCTGTGGCCAGGCGAGGGAAACAGTGGACCACTTTCTGTTCCGATGCGTGAAATAGATCGATCTGAGAGAAGGCATGCTGCAATGCTCAGCGACCAGGCGAGGGAGCCTCTCGTTCTACCTGGGAGGGAAAGCGCGGTCTGACCCAAAGGAATGGTCACCAAACATGAAAGTGGTCCGAGAGACAATCAAGTACGCAATGGCAACGGGGAGATTGGATGCGGATGGCGAGCAAGACAAAGACTGAATCAGTCACAGTAGGGGGACTACACCAACACCACGCAGCCTCAACCAGCAGATCCCGCTTTAGCTGCTGAAGATGGGACGCTGAACACTTGGAGAACGTAATCTTCAAGACGATCTGCTATCAATCAAGGAAGGAGGCAAGAGGTATTGGGAACCTTTGCGCAAAGGGCAACTCAAAGGGCTTGTGCGAGATTATGGGAGAAGCGGACGAATCGTATGTTGTTAGCGTGCCAAGGCCCTTTAGGCTCAGTGCCTCCGGGCGGAATAAAATCCATCCATCCAACCATCCAAGATTTTGCATCTGCGGCGCACTTGGGTACACCTGATATACTCATCATACGATTGATTCAAGCTCAACGAGACCCAAAAATGGGGAAAATACGCCGATAGCTCTCCAAGTTCCAACACAAGGCATCCTCCGAGGCGACAACATCCGCCCCGGCTGCTCCTTCAAACTCCCCGAGCCCGGCACCTAGGCTACCGGCACCTGCTGGAAGCGCCTTTCACACAACAAAGCCTCCATCATAAGTGGCCCAGGCTAAAACGGACCCGATCTCAGATATGGTCGGAACGCCGTCAGAAATCACTTCTGTCCCGCTTGACAAAAAGCCGTCGCTAGAGAACCTCCCCGCCGAATTACGCCTCAAGATCCTCGACGCTCTGGATTACGAAGACTTACGGGCCCTGGTCCATGCGTCGTCAATCTTTCACCAGCAGTACCGCCTGGACCGCCGGGGCTTGCTTCGTGGATGCCTGCAGAGGACGCTCGGTGCCGCCGCTGTCGATGCCTGTGCCGTCTACCGATCCAACCTGGACTCTTTCTCGGACTCCGAGTCCTGCACCAGGGAGACAGTGGTTGTGTTTCTCAAGGCGTACCAAGACCGGCGTTCTCGTGAAACCTACTCGATTCATGACAAAGCACTCACCGAAGGCGAGACCGTAACCATGACTGCATTTCACTTCACCGTCATCGAGCCCCTCGTCAAGCGCTTCACCAGCTGGGCGCTGAGCCATCTCGCCAGCGAGATTGGGGCTTCACCCCGTCAGAACGAACCGCTCGGCGAAACCGAAAAGGCCCGTGTCGTGCGAGCAATGTACCGCTTCCAACTCTGCTGCAATATCTTCCACGATCGCCGCCGGAAACATACACGGGAAAACATCAAAGGCATTGACGTCGTCAGCCTGTTCTTCTGCCTGTTCGAGCCCTGGGAGGTTGAAGAATTGGTGTGTGTTCACACTTTCTCAAAAGACGAGTTTGACCGCATTTTCAGCGATCTCCACTGGGACTTGCACCCGGAGCATCCCAGGTTTTCCGATCAGAGGCGTCCACCAACGCCAGACGGAGCTTTCGACTTTGATTTTGCATGTCAGTACACCCAATCACTTTCCCCTTTCCAACACATCACTCTTCATTTTCGTACACTGGACACAGGACGTACGGGCAAATGTATTGATGCCGTGGGATTAAAAAAAACAGGGGAAAGGGATAATTATCTAGTAGGAACAGTCATGTGCGGCCTGGAGCCCTTGCATACCGCGTTGTTCAAGATGAGGGACCACGAGCACCTGGCCACTACCATGCAGAAGAGCATCTCGCTGGGAGGACAGGTTTTCGACGGTGCCGTGTGTGGGCCGACGCAGAAATCAACCTTCGGAAAGGGACTTGAAGGAGCAAGAGCGCGAACCGCTGCCGTTCGTAGGGGACACAATGCCTGTTCATGGGCACGCATCTTCCCCCCCGCTGGCGTGGACTTCGGTATGGAAGGGGACATACAGCAATCTGTTTGGCCAACATCTCGAGGATAAGCTGCCTCGCTGGGGTGTTGTCATGTGGGACGCTGTGCGCCTCGAAACGGAAGAAGGGAAAGACCTGCTGCTGAAGCAATGGGAGGATGATTGGGATCCACGAGAAGAGCCATACTACTGATGGAAAGTATGGACTGTATGGATGCCTTCGCCATCTGAACGCCCCTTTGCTCGAGTGCATCTTCATCTCCTGCTCTCTTGAGCTGATGTTGAAGGTTCTAGTGGTTGCCACCATCTCTCTACTGTCGCCCTGTTGTCAAGCGCCGCGCGACCCCCTTCCCCCCCCCCCCGGCTCGGCGGACACGCCCGATTCAGAATCAGGTGTGTCATCGCATCGCCAAGGAACCACTTCGCGCTTGACCGGCGATACACGAGCCTCAGTATGCCGCTAAGCCCCTCCAGGGAGTGCTTGCGACCACGAGTGCTTTCATGTTGAGACCTGGGATGGCTGCTCCTCGGGTGTCTCTCTTCGCCAACTCGAGCCACAGTCATCGAACTGTCAAGTATGTCGCTCTTTTGATCGCGGCGCTCTCCAGAACACGCGGACTCCCTCCAACGGAGGGGCAATCGTCTCTCTCGGGCAAATGGGCATGACCAGACTACAACAGCTAGCCAAACCCAGCCGACTTCCCAATTATCCCTAATGATCAGTCATTAGTCAGCCAGCCCATTCCGGCTTTTGCTCAAGAACGCCCCTGTCCGTGTCGTGGTAGTGGCCACGCGGGCGTGCTGCCTCCAGGTGGGAGACCTTTGCCCATGACTCCGAGTCTGCGCTCTCCTTGCCGACGAGCCGGATAGCTGACGACTCGGGCGGGGGCGGCGATGTCGCTGTCTTTCTCCGCCGGTCGGCCAGCTCGATGAACGTGGTGGTCGGCTCCGGGTGCCGGTCCCGGCGGACGAGGAGGGCGCGGAGGAGGGGGATCGAGGCGGCCATGATCATGGTGGCGGGCTCGGCGGTGCCAAAGATGAAGAGGTCGACTGTGGTTGCTGCGGGAGTGCAGGTGGTGATTGGGTATTATGTTGGTCAGCTGCTTCGGGGGTTCAAGGGTAAGGGTAGGTAAGGTAGTGGTGGCACGCACTGTTGTCGTTTCCAATCACGTAGAGAGTCCTGATCTTGAGGAATGCCATGACCCCTGAACTGTTGTGGCGCTGCGTCAGAACTTCGGAACCCTCACACACACACATGGTCCGCGACAACTTCAGGACGTACATCAGACCCGCGCTCATGGCTACCAGGGCGCCCAACTTCTCCCTCTTGTTGATGGAAACGGTCCAGATGATCTTCCACGGGAGGAGGGCAAGCACGATGTCCATGAAGCCCGAGAATGCTGCCGAGTGTGTCAGTTTCATCCCGTCTACGGTACCCTCGGTACATTTGGCTTTATGGTGCTCACCCGCAATAAAAGCGTTGTAGTCCTGCACAACTTTCGGGTCGAAACAAGTACCCTCCATCATGTAGTTCCAGCGCTTGTGGATGGGCCAACACTGCACCCACTGGATGGCGCCATTGGAGCCCAGCACGAGGTTGACGCTGACGATGATGAGCCAGACGAGCCACCTGACCCAGCCGTCGGAGAGGCGGAGGAGGGAGATGGCAAGCGACGTCTTGCTCCAGCAGGTGGCGAGGATGGAGCCGAAGCCGGCGATCATCGAGTACAGGGAGATGGCGTTGATGGTCGGCTCGTCCAGCTCGGCGTATAATCGGCCCAGTCCGTAGGTGACTCCAACCGACTGCAGAGAACACGAGACGACCAGCGCCACCTTCAGCAATGATTAGAATAAGCCATGTGGCAGTTGAGATTGGAGAGTTGTGAGGATGGTTGAGCGTACCCAGCTTGCGATCAAGAAGTGGTCGTCCCACCACAGCCCTCGATGTCGCCAGAGCTTGGAGAACAGGCGGAGCCCTAGGAACAGCCCTGAGAGTGCCGCCAGCGCCCAGATGACGCGGTTCAGGTACAGGCCGAGATGCTCCCCTGGTGGTGCGGTGTCTCGGGTCCAGTTGTGTGGGCCGGCCATGACGGGCCGAAGCGACTCATCGACAAATGTGGAGGCGGGAACACACAGGGAGCACGCGACTGCCGACTGATTGCCCAGGAAAGAAGCGATGACAGATAAGAAGGAGGAAGATCCGTCATGCTCGCGAGCTGTGGAGAAACTGTTGTTTATCATGGTTCACCTGGAGGCTATACCTGTGTTCCATCCATGATCCGAGGCAGACCTCGCACGAGAAGACTGACGGTTGTGCGTACGCACGACCCGCGATGCCGCTTGGCGCTTCAACGTTGAAACTTTTGGTGCCTCGGGAGCGCTCTCCATTGGCGGAGAGTCCCCGACTTGGGTTGCGCACCCGAGGTTGCCTCGGCGCTAGCCACTCGCAGCTAGTGTAACTCGGTCAAGAGACGGAGCCTGAGCCCCCGGCTCCCAATTTGTGCGAAGTGGAACTTTCAAGGGTCAGTCCCGAGTCCGACTCGTGGAGCCGAGCGAGAGTATGATCTTGGCATCGCTTGGGATCTTCATCGTACCGGCACCCCTTGATAAGATCCAGCTGATGAAATGATGACATGGAAACAGATGGTGACCCAGTCATACGGCGGTAGTCATGTCTCGTTGCAGCCATCTCTCCCTGGGCAGCGTTCGTGACTAAGACGGATGAGCTTGGAGAGTGGAGAGAGCAATGGCACATCGCCCGATGGCGTGCAAGAGGGCTCGTGCACCAGAACCGTCTTCAACCCATTCCCTGGACTAGGCATCGGCCAGAGCCCTCTGATGACTCGGATGAAGCGTATCTGCGTGCCTACCTTACAGCCGGGGTCAGAGAGACATTCAACTCCCCCTTGTGCCAGAAGTTGTAGACCCGCTGCTTGCTCATCCAGTCGACGCTGTCCTCGGCAATCCGCAAATCAAAGTTCCACAACACGCGAGCCAGAATCAGGCGCATCTCAATATAGGCAAGGTTTCTGCCAAGACAGTTTCGGGGGCCGACGTGGAACGGCTGGAAAGCCTCCTTGTTATCGTCTGCAAATGCCGGGTTCCCCAGCCATCGCTCGGGGTGGTAAGCAAAGGGGTCCTTGAAATGGTCGCTGTTGTGGTACATGGCCCACTGGTAGACAGCCACGATGGTCTAATACCCCGTATGGTCAGCAGTGGTCTCAGGCAACATGACGTTTTGTGTAGGCCGCGTCTTACGTTCTCGGGCACATAGTTGCCCGCGATGATGGCCCCTCCTGATGGAACAACCCGGGGAAGGCCCATGGAAACTGGCGGGTACATGCGCAAGGCCTCCTCCAGGCAGGCCAGGAGATAGGGCAGCCTGTTGACGCTTGTAAAGTCGATCTCGTCTTCGGACTTAAAGGCTCCACGGATCTCGGCAACCACCTTGCGCATGGGCTCTGGGTTGGTCAGGAGCAAGTATGTGACTCCCGCGAGCAGCGTTGCTGTGGTCTCGGATCCGCCAATGATGAGGATGGAGCCGTTGGCACAAAGCTCCCCGAGAGTAATCCCCTATATCACTGTCAGCCTTCAACTTCACCGTGCAAGACGCAGTAAACGGAATGATACCCATTCATCAGCCCGCTTGAGCAGTCCTTCGATCAGGTCGGCCCTTTCCTGCCCCGCATTGATCCGCCTCTTGAGCTTCGCTGCGCTTCTCTCTGTGTGTTTCTTTTGCTCCTCGGCAAACTTTGTAGGGACCAGTGCAAGTAGCAGCTTGAGCAGGATGGGATAGTGCGCCAGGCTCGAAACGACAGTCCCAGCTCGCGCAAGCTGGAATATATTCTTGACCCAGGGGTGGTAGGCCGAGTCTTGCAGACATCCAAAACTGCAGACAAGACTGTCAACACTGCTCTCCCAACGCGCCGTACACGGAAACAGCACCGTAGACATACCTCTCTCCAAACGCCAGATCCCCAATGACGTCGAACGTGGTAAAGTTATACCACGCTGTCATGTCCGCCAGCTCACCACGCTCTCCAATCTCCCTGAGCCGCCGAATCAGCAGGTCGATATACCCCTTGATGAGCGGCTGCTGCTCGCGCATGCTCCGCTCGCTGAACCCGTGCGCCAGGGCCCGCCTGAGCTGGGCGTGTTCCTGCCGGTCCGCGTTGACGATGTCGCGCGGCACGCCCTCGACGGGCCGGTAGAACTTGCCCGACTTGACCATCTCGTCCTGCCCGTCGCCGCCGCCGCTGCGATGGCCCATGATGTCCCTCCAGGCGCGCGGGTCGGCAAAGGCGAGCTCGTCGGGCGCGACGCGTACGACGGGGCCGTAGCGCTGGTGCAGCGCCAGCATGTCGAAGGGGAGCGTGCCCGAGATGAGGCGAACGTTGTACGCCCAGCGCGTGGCGCGCATGAGGAGCGGGCCTGGGTAGCGTCGGAGCGGGTGCAGGAAGAGGTTGTAGGCCACGTAACCAAGTGTGTAAACGATGAGCTTGGTGGCAACGTCAGCTATTATCGTCCCATAGGTACTGGGCGGTTGAACCCAGACTCGTTCTGAGTTGGGCTTCTTACCGATGCAACACCCAGGGTAAGGAGATGCCCTGGGCTCAGGCTTAGAAGCGCCATTCCGGCAGAAGCGAATTGCAAGATTTAGGAGCTGGTGGGTGCGGTTTGAGCTTTCGCTGAGAGTTTGAGCCTTTGAGATCCAGAGTTTGTGTTCAGATGCCCAGCACCCGGGGGGGCATTCCCTGTTTTTATTAAGATTAAGTTTGTCAGTCTCATCTCGAAGTCCAGGTATCGCAATTCATTGTGTTTATGATCCCTGTTCCCGCCCTCGGTTTCGCGATTGCCAACAACTGGTCGAATATCATGTTTTACCGTTTTACCGGGTACGAGTACGACCAACGTGCCGATCATATTGATGTACAGTGATATTCCATGTAGATGGAGGGTTGCAATGCAGTGCTTGCCTGGCAGCTTGGATGCATTGGCGGGTGTGCGGGTGATTGCACGCAGCAGGAATACTTTGAAATTGGCGAGTCAGGAGTTGTCCGCGAGGGTGGCCTTGAAAATTGAAACGTGGGAGCGGAAGTCGCCGTAATGCTAACTGCCAGTGGCAGGCAGTGGCAGCGCCACCGAAAAGCCACCAAGCCCAATCGAGGCAAGCGCCTCTGCGACAACGGGGGGGTCTTCCCCAGATTCCGGATTTGATTTCTATGGGGTTCGCAAGCTTCAACTCTCACGGTCAGTTCTCGACTTCTCGCAAGTCCTTCAAGCTTCAGGTTCTCTCTCCACACACCTTACGGCACAGCGTAGCGCGTTGCATTACGCCAGCTGTTGGATCTCGTTGATGACCTGTCACCTGTGTCCTGCTTTTGTACATACTGGGACGGCTTTTTTCCGGCATTTGCTCCAAGAACGCCTGCGTGAGCGGCTCCAGGCTCGCCATGGCCCATGGCCACTCACCGCGGCCTTCGTGGACCACTCTTATCTCTCCTCCCTTCTGAGACTGTCCCTCCGCAGCCCTCATGAGCACCAAGACCACGCGGGCCTGCGATGCCTGTCGCGTCCGAAAAGTGAAGTGCAGCGCCAAGCAACCCTGCACCCAGTGTGCCCACCTGAACCTCGCGTGCACCTTTGCACCCGTTCCGGCCAAGCGAAAGCCCGGCGTGCGAGGCCGTCTAGTCGCCCAGCTGCGCAGCAAGTCGGTCACCAAGACCAGCAACGGGAAGGCAGCTCTCACCGCAAGCTCCTCGTCGCCGCCGCGCTCGCCCTCCGCGTCGAGCTCCGGTGCGGCTGCAGCAGTCACGTCCATCGCTGCCATTCTCGACACCAACCATGCGGTCCTGCCTCGCTCGGAGCCGACTCCGCCCATTGCCGGCGCCGGCTACTCCAAAGAGTTCTTCATGGACCTGCTGCCCGAGTACGAGCAGCTCGTCTACCCAGTCAACCCTGTCTTGACCCCCGATGAAATACGCATCTCCATCGAGAACATGCATGCGAGCTACGAGGACGCCGCCGTCGTCCACGCATTTGGTGCCATTACCATCAACTTGACGCAGACATCGTGGACTCTGCATGGCGACATTGCCGCTCAGATGTCGTCGCTCATTCATCATAGCCAATCTGCTTACCACTTGGTCGGCAGGGACACGGGCAGCGACGCCAACCCGCACTACCTCCAGGGCGAGATGCCCTTGACGGTGAAGCGCGCCATGGTCGGCATGTGGAACGAATGTTCCCTCATGGCGTTCAAGCGCTTCGATCGCAGTTTTGCAAGCCTGCGAGAATCCATCACCATGATCCAGATGCTCAACATACACAAGTACTCTGAGGACAACTTCGGTGGCCTGACGCGCCGCGAGGTGTCTCGCCAGCAGCGCATGTACTGGGAGGCCTACATCCACGAGCGCTTTGTGTGCATCATGTCAGGCTTTCCCTGTATCATGATCCCGTTGAGGACCGGCCTTCCCATCACTGACCCCGACGTTCCGCCCTGCGTCACCGTCGGTTTCAACTGCCTCACCCGGCTGTTCTTGACCATGGACGACCAGATGCTGGCGCACTGGACGTCGCAGACCATGCCCGGCGCCCCCGCCATCACGGCCAACTGGATAGAGGCCAAGCAGGCGCAGCTGGACGCCGACGAGGCTGAGACGGCCGAGGCCGCGCGCGAGCTCCTGGCCAGCGGCGCCGGCGCCCTCACCGAGGAGCAGCATGTCGACCTCTTCGTCACGCGCCTCTGGCTGCGCACCCTCGTCTGGCAGCTCGCCCTTTCCCACGCGCTGCTCCGGTCTGCGCCCCCGCGGGACGCCCACCAAGGCTTCTCCCTCCACTTCCCCGCCCAGCGCCTGTCGGCGCAGCTGCGCGGCCTCGTCAGCCGCCTGTGCAACATGTCGAGCATCATCACTCATGGCAGCGGCATTCTGCAGAAGCTGTTTGAGATTACCAGCACTGTCGCTGACGTGCTCGCCTTGCCGCGCGGGCCCGGCCAGACGCAGGAGGAGGCTCGGGCACGGGTTGAGGACTTTCTCTTCCTGGTGCGCTTCATGTTCAGCTTTGAGCGCACGCAGAAGCACCACCGCGAGTACTTGCTTGAGAAACTCGACACTTTGCGCGGGATGTATACGGTTGTGGACTTTGCGGGGCTGACGGGGAGTCCCGCAGCGAGTTGAGCACGTGCTGCCATCTAGAAACGAGACAAATTGGTTGAGGTTGCCTGGTAGGGAATGAGGATCAAGGGCTGCGGGTGCAACACACGGTGGGTGGTGGAAGTGTGTACGTACGGTACGCGATGATTATTGGTTGGAGTTTGTCACCTTCGTTACTCCGGATTGGGAACGACTGCAGATGGACCATGGCCATGCTGCGTTGATGGAATTGACAAGAGTCTCGATCTCCTCGGACTCCTCGCTCTCTCCATTTCTTGGACATCGTCGACACACACACACGCGCGGAGAAAGAAAAAGAAAGAGAGAGCACTATGTCCTCAGCCTCCGCTCAGCCTCTCCCGTCTCGCACGAGTCGCACCCCATCGCCATCCACAACGCAGTCTGCCAGCTCCCCGGCTCCTATGAATCCACCACCATCACCACCCCCTTCGAACGCCACCATCTCCCGCCCCCCGCCCCTCCAGTGTAGGTGGTGCTGGCCACTAGCCCATCGGAGTACAAGAAAAGAAGGGAGAGTGTCCGAGGCCCTCCCCCATCTTGAACCACGTCCCGCCCCATTGCCCAGGGCCCAGGGGTATTTCCAGGCAGCCGAGCGGACGAGCCCCACTGTAGCAGGGCGAGAAACCCCGCATCGCACACGCGACACAAGCGCCCGTGCCCTGCCACCAACGAACGACCGAGGGATTTGGAGACAGGTCGGAGGCAAAGCAGTCGTCAAAATCTGGCATCCCGTCTCATCAATCTGGCAGCGTGCTCACCTCCACAGCCGTAACGTAAAGTACATTCCTTCCCGTACTTGGCTTTTCTGCTCCACGTCGAATGGCCGCTGGCAAGCACACGGCCCGGGTACAAGACCTGGCGCCCGACGCGTCCACCAAAACGCCACTGCCAGGACCGGTGCCACGGCGGCGGCCTACCGTCCGTGAAGCTATCGCCAGGTTGTTTTTCTGTCTTTTTTTGTGGTCCATGTTTTATTCCTCAATCGTCCCGCTCATTCGCTCTCACCTCCCATTCCACCACAACCATGACTCGGTCACTCTGCCATGCCAACCTCCTGCTCACTCCTACCCCGGCGAGCGCATCGCATGGACTCGGTGCGGCCATCTGGCCAACCGCACCCTCGAGTGCGCCAACCTGACGGTTCCCATGGACCACTTCATCGCCACCAACAACCTCCCCGACAACAAGTCCTTTACCATCCCGCTAATCCGCCTGCGGAGTCCCAACACGACCCAGGCGACCCGCAACCTGCTCCTCAACCCGGGCGGGCCCGGCGCATCGGGGACTGAGTTCGTCTATCGCCGCGGCGCCCAACTCGCAGCCATCGTCGGCGACGGCTTTCACCTCGTCGGCTTCGACCCCCGCGGCGTCAACCAATCCACGCCGCAGGCGACCTGCTACCCGACCACGGAAGCGCGGCGGGAGCTCTCGTCCGTGCGCGACCGGCAGCTGGTCGAGGACAGCGGCGAGCTGTGGGCGTGGACGGCCAACTTTGTGCGGGCCTGCGCCGACACGATGGGCGGGCACGGCGGGTACGTCAACACGCCGCAGACGGCGGCCGACATGAACTCGATCCTGGACGCCCTGGGCCAGGCCGGAATGTACTACTGGGGCTTCAGCTACGGCACGCTGCTGGGGCAGACGTACGCGACCATGTTTCCCCGGCGGGCCGAGCGGGTCGTCCTGGACGGGGTGGCGAACCAGTTTGACTGGTACGGGGCGCTGCTGGACGCGGAGATGCTGACGGATACGGACCGTGTGTTTGGCGGGTTCGTCGAGGAGTGCGTCAGGGCTGGGGAGGAGGGCTGCGCGCTGGCGGAGCTGGCGGCGAGCAAGGAGGAGCTGTGGAGGAAGGTGGTGGTGGGGCTGGGGAGGCTGAGAGATGACCCGGTTTCGGTTTACGTTAACAGCACCGTGTACGGCGTGCTGGACTACTGGACCGTCTGGAACAATGGCGTGTTTCCGGCCCTGTATAAGCCGGCGGATTGGCGGGACCTCGCGAGCAACCTGGCCGCCCTGCTCCGTGGCAACGCCACTGCCGCCTTCTTGGATTACCAGGAAAAGGCCTGGGAAAGTGACGGGGACGCACTCGCCTTTATCGCTCTCAACGACGGCACATCTGGGCCAGCCAAGTGGTCGGTGGATCGAAGGGCGCTCGTGGACCTCCTTCAACCCTACGTCAACCAGTCCATGTTTGCCGAAACCGAGTTGGACTATTACTTTCCCAAGGCGGCTTGGGTCATTCCGCGCACGCACAGCTACATTCCCAAGCGGAATGTTTCCACGGCGCACCCGCTGTTGCTGCTCTCGACCACGTACGACCCGGTCTGCCCACTGGTGTCGGCGCGGTCGGCGAGCGACGCGTTTGAGGGTTCCCGCATCGTCGAGGTCAAGGGATACGGCCACTGCTCGCCGGCTGTGCCCTCCTTGTGCGTGGCGCGCCATGTGCGCGACTACTTGTACGAGGGGAAGCTGCCGGATTCCCATGTACAGTGCGAGCCGGATGGGAAGCCGTATTTCTCCAAGCCCGACGACGTACGCGCCGTCGTCGAGACGTTGGCTCTTGGGGATGAGGACCGGCGCATTCTGCTGGCGCAGCAAGAACTCGCCAGAGATTCTTGGCCGATGGCATGGAGAAGACGCTACATGTAAACACGGATGTTCACGGGCGATCAAGGTGTCTTGCAGGGTCGGGGCATGAAGTCATGCAATGAAGCGCGCATGATTGACTCCAAAGTCACTGGACATGCATTTGGCGACTCCTGAGTGACAGGGTCCAGCTGGTTGCCTCGCATGCGACCCAGCAGGCTAGCTGCGGACGACCTGCGACACAGCCGCGCAAGGCTTTCGTTCTTCGCTGCCTCTTTACCCCCTGCGGCTTCGTGTGTAACCGCCCGCTTGTTGAATTGCTGCCCAAGCATGGTTGCCTAAACGAACCCGTCCCTCCAAGTCTTCCACTTCTCCGCTCTCCCGACCCTACGACCTCAATCAATTTCCCAGACACACACTTATTGCCTTCTCCTCCCTAATCACTTTTATCTCATGGTATCATGGCAGCAAGGTTTGAGCTCAGCGACTACGAATGCGGTGTGCCTACGGACCCAGCCTGGAGAGTAACATATGCCGCATCCCAAACCCTGACCGACCGAGTCACTGGGGACCTGGTTGCCGCAAACACCGAGTATGCCATATCAAGCAAAAACGGGCTCCGCGGGGCTGCCGGGCGTCATTTCAACACGCGTTCCACGAGGCCTAGCTGCTTCGTCTCTGTGTTCCTCAAAGAGAAACGCGCTAGGGCGTGGGCAAAGGGACGGGGCCACCCCAACGAGGTCTGGATTACGAAAATCGACCTGAGCCCTCTGAGGCTGCCCCCTGGAGAAGCCTTCATCTTCAACGCGATCAAGTTGGGGGAGGCCCTCGATCTCTACTCGCGCGGCTTGGACGACGAGTTGATCGTTCTACACCGGATTCCGCGGCGGTGTCTTGTGGAGAAACGGAGTCTAAGTCAGATCTACGAAGATGGTACGTAAGGGATATACCCAAATCAGGTACCTAGACACCTGAGCTTGGAAGGATGGTTGAGGGCTTTGAACATGTATCGATCTTGTCTTGCCAATCAACTGTGGGCTAACAAACATTAACAGACACCCTCGAGGGCCCGGTCACATCCAAATCAATCCAAAACATGATCGTTCTTGTCCCCATTGACCTGGAAGAGACCACCAACCCCACGACACGGTGGAGGAATACAGCCATGCGCTACTTCAAAAGTCCCCTAGAGTTCACTCTCCACAAGGACCCTGATGACAGGAAACGTCTTATACGGGTCTCAGACGTACAGATTGCCTATCATAACCCGGAGTCCAGGGCGAGCACATATGGCCAGGACTATGTCTACGCCGTCTTCCCAGAAGAGGTCAGGGCCCTTGTTGTCACCGCCGCCGAGGTTCACACCAAACTCAAACCGGAGGAAGAGAAATTCGTAACTAGCGCAGAGTCTGGAGAGTGGTGGAAGACGGTTGCCATTCGCCATTGTGTCTTCGAGCATGCCGCCGGACCTGAGGATGACTCGACTTCTCAGGAAACTCGGAATGAGCCATTCGATCCACGGTCGACATTCGAAGAGACTCAGCGGGGCTTTATCGCCGACCTCGTGCTCGGCATCTCGATCAAGGCCCAGATGGAGGACGCGGATGGCGATGGCTCTCTGTCCGAGTTGGAGGCTCACACGGTTGAGATTGAGGCTTACAAAGCGGTCGTCCGCCGGCCTGGGGTCGATGTCGGTCCCATTCCGTTCAGGCGGACAGGCAACAAGGAGGTGTGTGTAGGTCCCAAGGCTAGTCCAGAGTTCATCGAGCTGTTCAAGAAAAAATTCTGTATGGAAGATGACACATACCTGTCTACTAATGGCTGTTTGGTCTGAGGGACACGGCAGCACGAAGAGGAGGGAATAATCCAGGTACTCTGTCACTGCAGGCTTTAGTCAATGCAAAATCTTGCTTTTCGCACAACTGCAATTGATGACTCAGCAAGCACGAGCCAGCGCCTCGCCCGAAGTTTTGCCGGCCGAGAACCCGTTCGCGTTCCCGGAGTGGCGCCGGCTCCGTAACGACTGCAAACGGCGCCGGCGACGGAGGCCGGAAGCCGTCGCCCATTCTACTTCGTTCACACCCCATTAAGCCCTTCAGCTCTCCCCCCGCGCATTCGCGATGGGCGATACATATTTGGCGCCAGGATCCCGTTTCCGGTTCGGGGACGCGAACCAACTGCGCCCGACCCTCGAGCCTCGGTGCTGGCCTTGCTGGCTTTGCTGGCCTTGTTGGCCTGGCTCGCTCATGCTGTCGTGGCCTCCCTCCCCCCCTTCCCCCCCTAAACCGCAGAACTTCCTTCCCCCTCACCTTTTCGTCGTCTCCTTACCCCTAACACACTTCTCGACTCACCATTACGGTGCAACGACAGTCGCGCTTCTCCGGGGTGGACCAGGAAAGCGTTAATGCGCGCCTCCAGGCTTACACGGTCGGTGCCATTGAGGAGAAGGATAATGCGAAGCCTTTCGTTGCTCAGGACACGAAGGCGGAGCGCGATAGAATATGGGTAGCCTGGACCGAGTATGTCTTCTTCCCCTCCTTCCCAGGCTTCTTTAACCCAAAAAAAAACCTCGACATAAAGCCTGGGACAGATGTCCTGATGTGTTACTGATATCCATTATTTCTTGAAGTTTCTGCGAACTCACTAGAAGGAAAGAAGGTGCAATCGACAGGTATAGCGCTCCCGGGATGTATGCGGCTCACCATCGAGCCCTAAAACTGATGCTAACTAAATGAAGCTGTGGTGGTGTCGACTCCTGCCGTTTCTGGGTGGACTTCGCCCAGGATCCATCAAACCCAAACGTTCTAGCACCGGTCCAGACGTTTCTACATGAATATGTGGAAAGCTCCTACAAGGAACGTGTCGTGCTAGGACCTGAGGAGCGCGCTATGGTCCGAACGGTCAACTCCGCTTATAGCGTCATTGAGATTTGGCGGAGGCTCGTCGCAGCGGCCGATTTCAACGTCCTCCGTGTTGAGCGGGCCGCGCTGCGAAGGAATGATCAAGCCCAGAAGGCCAGCCGGCTTGTGCTGAAGTGGGAGCAAGAAGGCGAGAAACGCGAGGGACCCGCTTATTCAATTGTCAAGGTATGTGCGGGTGAAACGACTCCATCACTTCCCTCCCCTTATACAGAACTTGGATTACCTTGCATGTCATTGAGAATACTTCCACTACGCTTCTCCTCTTCCCATTCTACGCTTCTACTATTGGTATGCTTTACTGACTAGGGCCTGGCTAGTGGATTCTCCTGAACCTGACCCCAACACTCGGGTTGGAGATGGGCTCGTCGTACGAGAAGGTCGAGGCAACAGCAGCAGACATTATCGTCATTCTTACAGCGCTATACCAGCGTGCTGATGATATACCCGCCACACCACTTACGAGGGTGTCGGTCCACCACGCGGTCCTCCAACTGGGTACCGGCGGTTTCCGTCCAGGCTGCCTTGAAAATACCCTGTGCAAGCAGTTCACCATCTCCATCGTGCGCGATCCCGATGATCCGACCAGGGTGAAGCCCATTGTCACATACAGGATTGATCGGAACAAGATCAAGGAGGCCGAGAAAACCGTCAAATACAGGAAGAACACATCGTGAGTAGCTGCATCCGATAGCAGATGGGAGGCCAAGGACTGACGAAGTGTATCTCCTATCGCCTGTCAACAGCGTCGCCCACTCTACCACTCTCGTGCCGTTTCCCCTCCTCGATTCGGCAAGCCTCGTGATCACCCGGGCGATACAGATGGACGCTTTAGATTTGGATGTCAGCTACAAATCCCTCAGCGATCTTCTACAGCGTCCACGTCTCGGCAAAACCGGCCGCATCGACATCCCCTGGAAGGAGAAATTCCTCAACGAGCCTCTTTTCCCACTGAAATACGCAGATTTCTGGGCGATTTGGCGGCGGTGCCTCTATGTCATAGGCAGCCGGAAAGATATCCGCCCTTATTCTCTTCGCGTTGGCGCTGGAGCCCGAATGGATGGTACGTTGCTTTCAGACAATTACCGCCGCTGGACGTCAATTGACACCTGTTTTTTGTAGACAGTCTATCAAGTGCCCTACGGAACTACATCATGGGCCACTCAGGAGATGTTTTTGAAAATGACTACCAGACAGCTGTCGTCAGAGCCAATCTCGCCGCAATAGCGTTTGGGCCGAAAGCGGTGCGCCGGGATGAGACACTCTTCAACGACCTCCGCAATATGACCCTTACACGGGACGAGGGCGCCCCCATCAAGGTGTCGGAAGCGCAGATTGCGAAGTTCCGGGAACGAAAGGATATCGCCAAGCTCCGCGACGAGATCCAGCA
>MU863652.1:0-16054 GCA_033575675.1 Parathielavia hyrcaniae | reverse complement strand
TTCGAGGGACACGCCGTCGTGGTGCCGAGCTCGTTGTGGACCCGGTCGGGGACAAGGTTGGTGATCCTCGCGTCCCGTCGAACCTCGGCGGCGTTGAGCTCCGCGAGCCTCATGACCGCTACCACGGCCAGGGTGACAACCGTCTTGCCCAATCCGGTGTCGAGGGCTATAATCCCGCCACCCAGCCCCTCGCCGAAGCTCCGCTGCAGCTGCTCGTACACCGCCTCCATCTGGTAGGGGTGGAGCCGGAAATTCGTGCCCGGCAGCTGGGCGCCCTCGTCGTGGGCCGTACGTGCGACATCGTGGCAGAAGAGCCGGCACGTGGCCGCCCAGCGCTCCACATCGTCCGCGGTGTACAGGGATGCCGCAAGGGCCTCGAGGACGTTGTTCTCCGCGCCAGCCACGTCGTCGCTGTCGTCCGCCTCGGAATGCAAAGCCGTGTTGTTGTCCTCCTGTGCAACGGGATGTTCCGAGACGAATATTACCGAGTTGTCGTCTGAACCATCGTCTGTGGCGCTATCGGCGGTCTTGAGAGAGGGCGGACTAGGAGAGGGTGAGCGACGCAAAGGTGGCTGATCGATGAACTCCTGCACGGGCTGTACTGCGGGCGAGGGCGCTGCATCTGGTCTTTCCGGCGAGGCGAGGGTGAGAGCGGGGGGTGGCTGGAGTGGTAAGGTGGGTGTAGGGGCAGGAGACAGGCCTCGCTGCGGCAGAGCTAGGGCTGCCGCCCGTCGACGAGCCAGGATAGCATCTGTCGCCGACTGCCCCGGTGGTAGCGCCCAGAAGAGAAGGTAGTAAGGGGGTAGATCAGGCTCCCGCGGCGTCAGTGGCACACCGCGGTCCCTGAGCGTTTGCAGAAAAACGTTCCAAGTTCCCGTGTTGGCAATGTGAAGCGAGCGCCGGTGGCCTTGCTCATCGGGCGGGAAGATATACTAGATCGCCCGCTCGCCAAGTCCAAAGTGCCTAAGCAGGCTAGACAGTGTGTACCGCATGACCATGTCGTGATGGGGGGCGGCTCCATCGATGGGCTGGATGCTGGCCAGAACGTCCCGTTGGCGATGTTGGGGCCGGCGAGGATCATCGGGAAACTGGGTTATACGGACGATGAGATCCGACAGCGACTTGAAGGCCCTGCCACAGTTTGACCACGAGAAGGGCAGCTCGGGGTGGTGGGCAAAAGGAGGAGGTGGTGGTGGTGTCGCGAGTGCCAGGAGAGGCCGTGCCGCCCGGCCAGTGTGCTCGCCGTCCCTCAGGCGCTTGGCGGGGGAGGTGCGGGCGTTAGGGTCGAGGGCCTCGCTACCCCTCTTCGCAGACTGGCTTGCCGAGGTGCTAGGCGTGTTCATGTTGTTCGTCCTCTCGAGGGGTGTTAGCCATCAACCTGTCTTGCTCCTCAAGTGCGAGGCGTAGGCGGGTACAGTAGGGTCGTCGTCGGAAAATAGGTAGGCTGTGAACACGATTGGCGCAGATGGATTTAATGGCGCCGTCGGCTTACCCCTGCACCGAGTAGTCCTAGGTTGGAGGTCCGGAGAGCGGAGGATGGCTCGATCATGATCTGGTCTGGTCGTCTGAGCCTGCTTTGTCAGTAAGGTGCATCCATTATGAGCAGAACACGCTCACGGGGAAGAGGCAAGAAAGGACCAACCGACCTGCTTGAGGATTGGCGCCAACTAGCACCGCCTTACACCCAACGGCGGCGGCGTGCACGCGTATTGTTACAACACTGTGTATCTTACTGTGTAGGTACATCGGCGGCGAGATGTTGGTGGGAGATTATCACCCCACTTCGCGTTCTCAAATCTCAAACATGCTGGTTCAGGTGGAGAGGACATGACGTTTACTGTGTGTCGATGAGGTTATTCCCAACCCATCCATATCTAAGATACGATCCTCTATGGTCTCGTTCAAGATCTCGGATAGCCAAGGTTGCGCTCTGTGACGACATCTCACGAACTGATGTCTGCCTCAGCTCCAAACCAGTTGATCACGATCTTGGAGAAGGCGATGTGATTGTTTGGGGAGCTAAAAGTGATGGATATCGAAAGAGAGTTGTGACGATGCCGTAGCACTGGGGATCTCAGCTGGACCTCTGGTAGAATACTAAGGTGCTACCTCGAGAAGTTGAGAGTCCAGCTTACATACCTAAGGTAAGCTCCAGTCTTCCAGCGAAGCAGACGCAATAGCCCGGCCCCGGCTCATCAACTGCCACATCTGGCTCCAAAGACGATTTCATTGAGCCCTTTAACTCGGTTCAATGGGTCACACCTCGCCCAGAGTGTACAGTGTCGTACCCTCGGGTGGTGGTCCTCTGTTGGACTCGTGTGTAGTGCCGTTTCAAAGCACAGGATGAACCGTCTTTGGGCGTTTGAGCCACCCCCCCGGGTCTCCCATGCAAGTACCCGTTGCTTGGCTGAATTGCCGGCAATGGACATGGAGCTGTCTGAGCTACTCCTCGAGTTTGGACACCAGAAGGGGGGCATCTCTATGTCCAGGTCGTCCTGGAGCCGGAGTGCTCCAAAGGGCTGCTGGTCCAGCCGTCTTATGAAGTCTGTCGTCCACGTTCTTCCCTCACGTGCGATTTTCATTGCAGAATTGGAGAAGGGGTTTCAGATGTGCGAGAATGGCAAGCGGCGCTTGGGTGAAGTCTTGCGAGGCAGCTAAACACCTGGTACTCGTTGGACGCAATGTCAGACTGTCTCCGTGGACCATTGGCTTGGGTGCTCGCCCTGGTGGTATCGACTCACCTTTCTTCATCAGTTTGTTGATCTTGTCACACCGATTACGCTCATCCGGTGTCTTCATGATGCGGGTCACTGTCTACTATGTAAAAGCAAGGTAGTGAGTTCGATTGATGTTGCGAGTATCTTGTGGAACAAGAGACCGAGTGCCTTAGCCGAACGCTGCAAAGCAAAGGCAGGAGTAAGAAATTCACAAGCCTAGTTGGATGTTGCGAGGGGGGGGGGGGGGGGGGGGGGGGGGGGGGGGGGGGAAGAGGTGTGCCAAGATGATAGAAAGTGGCGAGATTCAATGATTACTGGGCTCAGCTTAAGAAGGACGAGGCTTCACAGTGATGAAGCCTGCGCCGCAGATGCAGGTCCGGAACAACTCTCAAACCGAGGTTCGAATACGCTCCAACCATTCCAAGCGCTTGGCTGCCGTGGCTGCCAAGCCATGGCCTCGTCTAGTCTCATTTCGTTTCTCGCCGCGCTCTCTGCCTCCAGCCCTCATTATCGACACCAGCATCCGACTCCTCTTTTCTACTCCAGTCCTGTTCCTCTCAGGAACGGTGTCTTCAAATGGCGACATCGTTCAGTCCTCATACTACAGCCACTGTTCCTCATTCAGTGATCACGGATCTCACGGTATGCATCTTCCCTCCGACGATTTCTCCCCCCACCTGCGAACCGGACCCGCGAATGTGGCACCGCATAGAGAAAGAGCTCTACCTATATACATCTCAGCAGACTGCATGGCTGTATGTAGCGCTAGCAAATGAGGAAGCGCTTGCAGCTGAGGAACTGCTGGTCATGGATATCAGAGTCGGCGATTTACCTCCTAACCCTAGCTCAGGCCATTCTTGGGAGAGTCGACCTGGTGGAATTTGGGTGCTAAGAAGCAAGTTCTCTGGCATGATCGGCCAGGCTGTGACAGAGGTGGACGTTCTCTTTGGTACGGATGCCGTTGACCCACGACCACAATGGTCTCTCATGCGATCATCGCTCCAACTCAACGCTCAGCCAAACGTACCGGTTGCAAGACTGAGCGTACTCCACGGCAGGGCCAAGCCGAGACCGGATGCTCGGGCGGCTTTGAGAGTCAGGGAGGATGGCAAATTCAAGATTGTCCAGATCTCTGACACACACATGGTCACCGGTGTCGGGGTATGCAAAGATGCTATTGATGCCCATGGGAACAATGTGCCAGAGAGCGAGGCGGACCCCTTGACGGTTGACTTCATCGGAAGGATCTTGGATGTCGAAAAACCAGACCTTGTGATCCTCACTGGAGATCAGTTGCACCACGACATCCCCGACAGCCAATCTGCCCTCTTCAAGGTCGTTGCTCCTATCATCGAGCGTTCAATCCCATTCGCAGCCGTCTTTGGCAATCATGATAGTGAGGGCATCCGCGCATTATCACGTGAGTACCTTCTAGACTGCTTCGTTCCTCAAGATGATCGTGCAATCCCTAACAGGTTGGGCGCTGGGAATGGTAGCTGTTCATCCTTGCTGACTAGACTACAGGCACGGCACAGATGTCAATACTTCAGAACCTGCCCTTCAGCCTCTGCGAATCAGGCCCAGAGCATGTCGACGGCATAGGCAACTTCTGCCTTCAGGTCCTGGCTCCCGCGCCGTCACAACTCCCGTTATCGACGTTGTATTTCCTGGATTCGCACGGTCAGATACCGAGCAAGACACACAATCCCGACTATGGCCCTATCAAGCAAAGCCAAATTGACTGGTTCCTGGACACTTCGCAAGCACAACTAAGTGCGCGTGGGAAGGGCGATAACGACAACCGGTTTCATCTGTCTCTAGCCTTCCTACACATCCCTCTTCCCGAGTTCGGTGACCGCCATCTTGGTATACGCAACGGCCACCGGAGGGAACCGTCTGAAACTCCCAGCTTCAATTCCCACTTCTACGATGCTCTGGTCAAAGAAGGCATATCAGCATTAGGTTGCGGGCATGACCATGTGAATGACTTTTGCGCTCTGCTGCCACAACAAACGCAACAGGATGGCGACAAAACCCCTCGGCCGGGCGTTTGGCTGTGCTATGGAGGTGGCAGTGGGTTTGGAGGATATTGTTCGTATGGCGAAATGCGATATCACCGGCGAACACGGGTTTGGGAACTCGATACGAGTGCCGGAAGCCTGAAGACTTGGAAGCGGGTCGAATATGCCATGAACAGAGTCGATGAGCTGATGCTTGTGGAAAACGGAGCGGTGGTTGATCCTTGGGGAGGATGATGACAGAAGCCATGTACATGTAACCTGCAATCCTGCATATCACTGAGTGACGCAGCACACCCATCCTTCAGAACAACTCTCAGTTGCCTGATAACTACTCATCAATCTCATCCCTTCCCATCAACTCTTCAATTTCTCCCCGAAGTGTGTTTGCGTCCTCCTTCCGGCCCCAAATTCGAAGCCAGCCCTCCAAAGCATTCATGAATTCAGGGACCCAAGCGTGTTGTATTCCCCACTGATCCACAATCATCCGTATCGCCTCTCGCATGGTCTGCTCTGCTGCCAAAGTCTTTCCTTGGTTAAACTGACTGCGAGAAATGATCTTTAGAGATTCCGAAGAAGCCGTTCTTCGTCAAGACAATCTGTGACCACGCGCTTTCTGTGATCGAGGCGAACAGACACAGCGAATCGACTGGACGCTCCGAGTACGCTGTCAAAAACATCAGCGCTGCATTTCCAGATTTGCGCCATGGCCTGATCGAGAGATTCCGTGTCGAGTTCACCGAGAAGCCGACAATTTGATGCCAAGGATGCCCCTTCCTGGTGGCCTTTGCGGACATTCTTTTGATGTAGTCTCGGAGAGAGAAAGCTACTTCAGGGAGCCCGGTGTGGCGGCAGGCCTCCAGCATGTGGTTCATATTTGAATAGATCCTCGACCGCCGCTCACCGCTCTATTTTCAACCGTCCATCGACGTTCTCCACCCCCACCAAAACATCGCAACTTGCCCATTGACGTCGAAATCCATCTACGAGTGTGGCTATTACACAGGCAGGTGACAATCACCGCGCGCATCTCGCAAGCCATATCTAATTATCCTAGACGTCCAGAGCCCTAACTTGTAAAGACGCAAGCTGTGCACATCGCTTTCGGTTTTGTCCATCGCTTTCGACCCTCCTCACAGATCTCGTCCTTCGTTACAACAATGGTGTCCAACCAAGATATCAACAAGCACCGTGAGGCAGGATGCACGGGGATTACTCAAGATAAAAAGTACTACGAGGTGGGAAATTCGTTCATCAAGCGAACCCTTCGGCGCCACGAGTGGATTATCACGACGATCCCCAAGTTGGCGCCCTCCGCCTGCCTGCCTCAGCGATGGAAGACAGACGCCGCGATCCTGGCGTACCTCCGGGATAAGACCGATATCCCGCTCCCGCGTATGCAGTTCACATTCGAGGACGACGGAGCATTCTACTTCAGTACCGAGCTTGTGCCGGGGGTGACTATGACCCATCTCACCGCGGAGCAGAAGCAGGTGGTCACCAAGGAGCTGCTCGAGCATGTCGCTACCCTCAAGTCGCTCCGATCCGATACACCCGGCGTGCCGGGCCAGACACTGCTGTGTGCCCCCAACCGGGTCCAGAGCGGGTTCTGGAAGCCTCATAGTTGCTGGCGCCCGAAGCCCGACATGGAGAAAGGGGACTACGTCTTCTGCCACAACGATCTGGGCCAGCACAACGTCATTGTTGACCCCGAGACGCTGAAGATCAATGCCATCATCGACTGGGAGTATGGCGGCTTCTGGCCCGAGTGGTTTGAGCAGCCGTACTGGAAGCGGCCAGGGCCCGGCGGTCCGATTGGGGATGAAGAGGATGATACGGAGCGGTGCTATGAGTGGCTTCTGGCACACTGTGACGAGGTAGAGATGCAGCACTTGCGATCGCTGAGGAAAAGCTGGAAGAGCAGGGAAAGCTGGAGGGGCCGTGGGGACGCGTGCAGTGAACCCCCGATCGAGACAAACCTAGGGCAACCCCTCAGGGTCATTGAAGTGTAGAGCATCACTGATGAAAACCCCGATCGTTCCAATCAAGAATCGCTTCCAACTAACTGATATCTAGGCATGCGGGGTGAAAAAACAAGTGCGCGATTGCGGTAGATGATGGGTTGGATGTGCTGAGCTGGGTAACTGGGAGGGTGCTTCCTTACCGGCCTCCTTTACGCCGGTCCCCGGCTGCCTGGCGGTTATTCTCATCGCCGAGTCCCGTAGCCGGCAGCCCCATCGCGGTTATCTCCTTGTCAATCTCCAGCACACGCTCCTCCAGGCCCTGCTTGTAGGCATCGAGCTCCCGCTGGGCGAGCTGCACAATGGCCTGGGAGCTCTCGTTGGTCATGCTACTGAGCTGCCGCTTCTCCTCCTCCTGCTGGGCCGGTCCGGCGCTTAGCCGCAGGCTTGTTGCCATGCGAAGGCACGGCATGATGTGCGCCGTGGAGATCTGCTCGTACATTTCAGTCGAGTGCTTGACGCGAGAACAGTGGCCTTGCAGCGCCATGACCGTCTCGCGGATTCTGCCGAGCTCAGGTCGCTCGCTGTGCACTAGCCTAGAGACGTTACCGCCGCTCTTCCTGTTCGTGATGCCCGCCTCGATGGCTCGCAGGTACTGCTCTGCGTAGCGCTTGCCATCGATGGACACGATGTTGGCCAGGGAGCCGAAGAAACCTTTGAGCTCCCGAATTTGACTCTGCATGGCAGCCATTGTGTCGATGGCATCGCGGAGGGTCTTCTTGTTGTCTTCCAGCGTGGCTTGCCTGTGCTCGAAATTCTTCAGCGTTTGGGCCATCTCGACCATCTTGGCTTCCGCCTGGCGTTGCTTCTCCGCTGCTTCCTTGAGGTTGGCGCTGGCCTCCTTCATAGCGTTACGGGTGAAGATGAGCTTCTGGTGCCGATCGTGGGAGACCTGAGTATAATTAGCATTTGAATCAGCTGGTGTCCCCGCTAGAATTGCATGCGGCGTGTTTACCTGGGAGGAAGCCCCCAAGCCGTAGTCTGGCTGCGACGTTGCCAAAGGTTTGAGTCTTGTCACTCTCTCCAGCAGCGATTCTACTTGCTCCTTCCATTTTCTTTCCCGCCTCTCGCTGGTAGTTTTCGTGAACGGCCTCGACCTGTCGGTCTGCCTGTGTTTCAGAATGGTTGTCGCGACTCGGAGTGCTTCTTCCAGGATGCCTCGGGCGTCTATCGTGTGTATGCCCTGGAATTTGCCGAGATGCTCCTTGAGAGCCTTAAGCTGACGGATGCAAGCTGAAACGTCGGACTCACCCTCTTCAACGGGCATGGGGAAGTCGTCGTTCAGCAGATCCTTCAGCCTCAGCAACTGCTCCTCGATCTGCTTAGCCGCATCTTGAAGAAGAGCAGGATCAGTGGGTAGGCTTTCCGGGTGACGGTTTTCCGACGTATTGTAATCGTTGGCCGGCACGGTCTTGGGATCTGAGTAGGCCGTTTTGTGGGCCAGCCCTTGGTGGCCGGCGAGGAACTGAGCCAACAGGCCGGCCGCCCTCACCGCTTCCGTGGCCACCTTTGGGGTCTCCTTGATGATGCCGATGGCGGCGCCGATGACGGACTTAAGACTTCTCCCAACCCCAATGGCGGCAGTGGTCGCCATGGCTGACGTTTCTTTGGGAGGCGGGTTAGCATTCGAGTCATATGCCCGTACGAGGTAAGCCGGTAGATGGTTAGGTGCAGTAGGTAAGGTAGGTACTGACCCCCTTTTTCAACGTTCTTCTGGTATTGCGTTTCCGCCTGGTCGAACGCGGACTGGGCTTCTTCCTTTTCAGCTTGTAGAGCAACGAGATGGTTGCTCTGAATCTCCTTGTCGACTTCGGTTTTTATCGTGTCGAGACGGATCCGCTCCTTTTCCTGTGCGGCATTGGCTAAAACCCTGGTGGTCAGTCATGACAGGTCTGTGAAATGGCGTGCGAGTTTTGAAGACGCCTCACCTGTCGCATCTGCCATGGCCGAGTTGACTTCATCAGCACACTTGACAAGGGCGTCGAATTTCGTCTCGGTATCTTCGGCCCATTTCTCACAGTTCTCCATGTCGGTCTGCAAGTTCGTCATGGATTCGAGAAGCCTGTTCTTAGCCTCGCCTT
Organism: Parathielavia hyrcaniae; assembly: GCA_033575675.1. Classification (NCBI taxonomy): domain Eukaryota; kingdom Fungi; phylum Ascomycota; class Sordariomycetes; order Sordariales; family Chaetomiaceae; genus Parathielavia; species Parathielavia hyrcaniae. Next base: position 7,217 of record MU863652.1, on the reverse strand, counting down.
GATCATGCAGACACCTGAGAATAGTGTGGACCTGGGGCAGTCATCAATTAGGTCCGTGTCAGTGGGCGACCGTGATAGTAGCCTCCTGAACTCTGACTCACAGGACCATAGTCTTGAAGCATGGCCTCGGTCACCGTCTTGATGCGACTCATATTCTTCTCTGCCGAGTCAAACGCGTCGCAAGACTGGTTCACAATTTGAAGCATGGCAGATGGCAGGCTGCAGGTTCCGAGTCCATCACTGCGAAGACGGACTTTTAGCATGCTGCAGTCCACACATAGTGCCACAAGCCTGCATGTGGACAGACATACCGGAGATGTCGGAACCCAGCCCCAGGCTCCCTCAGCTGGATCAGCAATGCTTGGTCGGAGAATGCCAGCAGTCTGATCTGGCCGAGAAGATTGATGGCCAGTGGAGCCGTCATTAACAGATGAGGCAGGTTCTGGTTCTGTTGTAGGCTTTTTTCGAGGGCTTCGTGCAGACGCGCCGGCGCCACCGACTTCGGCTTCGCGACGGCGAGAGGATCGTCGCTCTTCGGAATCCCCGCCATGTCGATTGAGGTGTTGACCGTACACGAGCTGGAATTTTGGAAAGAACTGTTCGAGTGTTTTTGTAGGTTTCTCAAGTGCGCGGCCTGCCTGTCCCAGATAGTACCTTGACTTGAAGGTAGCCCGACTCTTAAGCAAACGCCGTCCCCCACGCAACGGGCTCCTAATTAGGACTTTGAAAGTGTCCACGCAAGATTACATAGCCTACCTACGTACGCAGTGCCGCAGCAAGGCACAACCACGCTTCAGGTTGTTGGCGCCGGAATGGCAGAATGGGGTGGATTGTCCGACATGCTGCATCGGCTGAGGACATAGCCGAGGCCTCTCAAGTCTCAAATGAGTCAACTCTCCAATTTGACTCGCCGACAAGGCGGCCAGGCCTTGCTGTCTTATCTTTTGGGGGCGTTCATCGAGGGTTGTTTACTGGACGTGATGCAATGTCTGTCTTGCAGCAACGGTTGAGGAGGGTGTAGAAGCGATTCAAGAAGACCGGTGAGCCCTTAGTTCCGGGGCGCAGTCTTTTCGGCGCCTCAAGTCTCAGCTGCTGCCAGGCAACGCCCACAAAACATCCCGACGAGGGGAAAGAGAAAAGAGCGGGCAGCTATTGAGTCCTAAAGAAGGCATCTCCAGACTCTGGAAGCCCGCCGGTCACACACACCAAGAAGCCCATCGCCTGAGGTGCAGTGGCCTGATGGAGTCTCAAGCGGAAATGCTCGAAATGGTTTCCCAGTTGTGCCTCAAACACGCCGAAATTTCCGAGGACATGAACGCGCTCAAGTACGGGCGAGACAATCTCGACCGGCGCTTTGAGTGCAATTTATCCGCCTTGAACCAGGCTATCAGCGAACTCCCTCCGGTCATCACCATCTTGCTACTGGAGAAACCGCCAGTGAGTCGTCTCCAGATACTATCTTACCTTGCTTGGTACTTCCAGTCGGTGTCACCTTGACAAGTTGCCAACACGCCAGCGCCACTGACAAATGGCTCGAATTAGACAGCCAAGCGCACACTTGGAGGAGCTCTGCGGCTGCTGTCAGCGATGCGCCTCGTTAAGAGCGGGGGGGAATGGCAGTCTTCAACGCCCCTCAACACAGTCCAGGCCGCCATGTCAGACATCTCCAGAGTGGAGAGTAATATGCGAACCTCACAAGAGGAGGCCGGCGCAAAGAAACTCGAGACAGCCAACCTCGCATCCAAGGCCGCAAGGCACATCGAGCAGTGTACTTCAGTGCATTCACAGGTTTCCAACGCCCAGACAAAAACACAGACGTCATTGGATGCGACAAAACGAGATATTGACATGGCCCAACAACAAATTGCAGAAAATCGTGAGTTATCGGCATGTCTGGAGACCAAGGCGAGGAGAAACGACAAGAAAGCTGAAGGCGACGATGTGGTAATGATAAGCCATTTTCGCAAGAGTCAACATCAATAGACCGAATACTAATGTTTGCTAAAGCTCTTCTGGTCTACATTTTGGATTCCAGGGGTGAATTTAATTACCAGTCCAGTATCCCTGATTTTGGAAGTGTTCGTTATCTGCCGGACTATTAACCTACTAACGGAAATCATTTGCTGACATGACATACCGCATTATGTGTGAACAGAAAACACCAGAATCGCGCCGCCAAGTATCGCAAACGGGCCAGCTGTGTGGATACCGGGATGCAAGAGCGATCCGCCGAGAAACTCAAGAAAGAAACGGCCTTGCGTGGCCTAGACGAAGTACTCACAAAGCTCAAGGTGCTTGGCGCTGAAGTCGAAGAAACAGCAAGAAAAGCAGTCCATCTCCGCGACGAGGCAAGAGTCCTGACCGACAGATACTGCATGATAACTACGAGCATCCGAGACGTCCTACGGGCGCTGCTGCCGCTGCATCATTTGCATCACGACGTCAGCGCGAAGTGCTGGGACGAGACACGATTCACGGCGCTACAGGCTTTGTTGGGCATGTTGAGGACACTGAAGCTGAGGGGCATTTTAACTGCCGAGTGTCTTTTGGTGCTAGATATGGCAGAGAAAGTACCAGTCATGTCCAGGATAGGAGGGAGCGGTGAATAAGGTAGTTGGCTCATGGGGCTGCTCCATGTAGAGAGCGATTTGGGACTGTTTTAACAACTCGAAACGTTATGCAGCTCCGCAGAGATCGTGTTTAGTCTACCAGTGCGTGTCAATCTTGTCTGGTTCCAGATACATGGCCGACGATGCCGACAAACCTACCTTACCTTAGTTACCCAGGTATTCATGTCAAGACCCTACTGGAGCAGAACGACTCGTCACTGCAAGTCTCAAGACAGCAACAACACAGATCGAATCGAAAACGTACTGGCACAACACGGATATTAGCGGAGGGGCACAAGTATTATACCACGATCCACCCAGTGATGGCATCAACAGATGATGCCAAGGGCTGGAGAACACAGACAGTACTAGACAGACACAAAAGCATATCCCAAAGGGTATTCCCATCTCCAAAATCCAACACCATCGTGACCAAGATTCTGTATCAACCAACCCAGCCCAACCATATTCCCCTCTCACAAATGCTTCCACCCATTGTGCACCACAATCTGCATCTCATCCACCACACAAAACCCACCCTTCTCCCTCCTCCCCTCCCCAGCCCCCTCCCACCTCTGAATCCTCCTCCTCACCTCCGTTTCCTCCAACCACGGCGTGGTAAGCCAGCGCGCAATCCGGTCCTCCACATCCCGAAAAACACATCTCCCAGCGTCAGCCAGCTCCCCCCAGCTTCTTCTGCTGCTGATGCGGCAGCATGCACGGCGTCGTACGCGGCCCGGGTATAGCCGACCCGTACCGCCGGGTTCACAAAGACGCCCCTGGTGCGCGAGCCCGGGTTGTCGGCGTGCACGAGGCAGCACTCGGAGGCCTCGAGGTGGGAGGCGGCGAGCGAGTCCGGGAGACCGCGGAACTGGAGGCCGCGGATGCCTGTGAAGGTGCTGGCGGGCATGGCGACTGGGAGGGGTTGCAGTCAGTATCGAAAAGAAAAGGGGGGGGGGGGGGGGTCAGAAAGCATACCGATGCCGTTCCAGCAGCTGGAGACGGGGACCGGCCGGGCGTGGACCATGGCCTTGCGGGACCGGGACGCCCTGAAGTATGGCCAGGTCAGTGACGCGTGCTCGTGGCCGTGGCTGTCGCGGAGGGCGAATGTGTCGTAGAAATAGGGCGGTTTGCTGAAGTCGAGCGAGCAGGCTGCCGCATACTGGCCGTTGTTGGTGTCGAGGAGGGCGAGGATGTCCGGGACCTGGGTTTGTTGTCAGCAACAGCCGGAGGGTTGATGGAGGTATAAAAGGGGGCTGGGCTTACAGTAAACACAACATCGCCCAGGAAGAGGACGTGGTCGAACATGGTCCCGTTCATGGCAAGCTCCCGCAGTGGCTGCAGCGAGAGATTCCGGAGCTTCGAGAGGTAAGGTATTCTTCTAGGCATCTTTCTCCCGTAGGCGGGGACATCAATCCAGCCCTCGTCTTGTTTTGGCGGTTTGGCGATCAGGTCTTTATGCGTCTCCTCGTCGAGGACGATCTTCTTCCCCACGCCCATCTTTTCGAGCTCGCCGTCGAGCTCGCGGAGGGCGCCCGTGGAGTTGTCCCAGCTGCCGCTCTCGTAAACGCTGACGAATACATTCTCGGGCCCCAGGACTGTGGCGAGGTCGACAACGCCCTTGTTCCAGTCGGATCGGAGGACCTCCTCGTTGTTCCAGTGTAGGCTCGCGATGAAGACGCGACGAGGTTTGGTCACGCTGGTGCGTGCCTTGGTTTCTCTTTCGGCGCGTGCGATGTGGTAGTAGCTGATATGGGCTTCGACTACCGACCAGACGAGGAACAGTAGGACAATTTTGAGGAGAGTCGAGCGCGACAGGAGTTTGCGGAAGATTCGCGGGCGACGCGCCGCCATTTTGGGTGTCATCTTGTCGTCGGATTTCTCATGAGGGAGATGGAAGCTTGAAGGTTGCAGATCGCGGTGGCAAGACGCGAGCAGCCATGGCAAGCGCTGCAGCTGCTCCTAATGTATGTTGACGCTGCAGAGTGCAGACCGGGAGATGGCCCGACGTTGCAGGTCGAGGATCTGGTGGGGTCGCGACGCGCTAGGTAATGCATGCACTGCAGCTGAAAACGAGGCTGCAGCTCAGCTGCAAGCCTGCAAGGGCAGGGGTTCACGCGATCCACACTTTTCAGTGGCGCCATTGGCTCAAACTCTTCGCACCAAAGCCAACCCTTTGAACGAAAACCCGCTTTGGCCCCTCCTCTTCTCTCCCTCGAGTCCGCCTTTCCCCCAGCTCCCTAAAGCCTTACAACCTAACCCGTGCGCCGCTCCTGATAGCAGACCTAACCAGCAAGCATCTTGACAAGCCCTAACCACATCTTAAAGGCTCGGCCCTTCCTGTCCCCATTTGTTCAGGAACTTTTCGACAACCGCGATATTCCGTTCCCAGGACGCCATTTTCTCCTCCCGTGATGCGTCAAACTTCATGCACGGGTTTGCCTTCATGTACCATCCAAACTCATACCACTCCAGGAATGCCTGTCCCTCGTCAGAGGCCATGATTTCTCTCCATTCCGGCATCTCGTCCCAGAACATCTCCCTCAGCGGCTGGATTGCCTCGTCGAGAGAAAGCCACCCTCTCCACCATTCAAGCCCTCGCGAAGCATGGGCTCGATCAGGCGCGGGACGGCGCAGAGGAAGGGGAGACACGAGACGAACTCCCAGTCAATGACGGCGGCAAACTCATCGTCGGACTGACGCTCGTCCGCCACCGCAACATGGACAGCACGACGCTCGAGGTCACCGAGGGCAACGCCAACGTCACCTTCCCTCTGCCCAGAGGCTTCGACTTGGCCAGACTGCATGACCTCGATGCCGTCGAGGCTTCTTGGGTCTTTCGGGACGGCCCGGGGGGTGCTGCATCGGATCCCACCACCTTTTGCATCTCAGGATGCCTCCTGAGAACTCATGTCAAAGTCCATGTAAGTACATCGGGTGCCATACGTATCCTCAAGCCTAGAACAAGCCGGATTGGATGCTGACTGGGACTGCGTACCTACCTCATCTATTAGTATACGAGTTCCTAGTTTGCCCCGGACTGAAGGAGGGAAACATCGTGTCATGGTTTCTCTCACGGTTTCATGTTACCTTACCGGTCGAGCCGATAAGATGGATGCTAGCCACAAAGGTGCAATCAACTCTCTTTCATACTGATCAAGTTGCAACACATGTGTACCTACCTTAGGTACGTACCTACGCACCAGACGTATGAGGAGACCTCCATACACAAGACAGGCCTGGCTTAAATTGGTTTTATTTAACATCGCGCTCGTATGTCATTCAATTCAGTCAAATCATCTCTCTCCTCGAAAACTAGAAACCTCGGCCCTGCTGCTCCTCATCCATCCTCCTATCATACTCCATCATCGCCACATACTTCTCATGCAAACTCTGCCTCGACTCATTTCTCTCCACTCTTCCGGGATCATAGCTATTGTTCATCGTCCACCAGTCAACCGACCTTCTCGCCACGTCAGCGAGCCTTTGGTGTGAGTCCTGGGTGTAATCCGCCCCGATCGACGGATTACTCGCACCCCTGGCCGGCCATCCGCCCATCGCGGACCGTTGCTCAGTCTGTCGCCTCTCCGCCTTGGCGGCCTGCGAGTACGGCGACGCTGTCCGGTATGCCCGGGCCGAGTAGGCGCTTGGCCGGGACTGGGCCTGGCCGAGACCTAAGCTGTCCGAGGGATGAAGATCTCAACCGGGGGGCCCGGCTCGGATCGCAGCTTGTTGTACCCGGCGCGGGCATGGTCCATGGTGTAGGGTGCGGCAAGACTGCTGCTACAGGACGCGCCGGCAGAATGGCTCTCAAAGGAGTCGTCTACGGCTCCACGTACGTTCGCAGAAAAGGGATAGTACCGCCGACGAGCTACCGGTGGCCAGAAATTGTCTTCCTGACCGGACGGGAGCAGACTTTGGGATGCTGAAGTGTGTCCGTGATCGGGATAGTTGCTCACTGTGGTGAAGGGCAGCCGGGTGGTTGCCAGGGCCCAGGAAGGGGGGTCGGGATCAGACAGGCCGGGAGCTGTTGGATCGCTGTAGGCATGTCTTTCATCTCCCCCAGAATCAGTCAATGGTCTGACGGGGTTCAAAGACGGCGGATTTGATGGGGGTAGGTGATGTGGAAGGGTTGCCCTGCTCGCATCCAACTCATGGCGGCTCTCGCGGCGTCGAAATGGGTCGCGGCGCGGCGCTGGGATGGAACCGCTTGAACTTGAATCGTCCACTAAATATTATTATTATTATTATTTCCTACACCGATATGCCCGTAGGCGCGCCGGTCCTTCTACTGCTAGAATACAAAGGAAACCGTACCATATAGGCCGGATGAAAACCTCTGCCTACCCCTTGGTGGCTACAGTGTCGAATCCTTCATCCTAGAGAAAAAGGGAGGCCCTAGACCGGCCTCTGGGCCCACTAGCCGTCCTCTGTTTCTAGCTCTAGCCTCCTGGCTAGCCTATACTCCAGTAGCCGGCCACAGTCCATTAGCCAGCCTAGGACCCTCCCCACTGTAACGGTCCACGCGTTGGCTGGAATGGATACACAAGGCGTGGGAGAAATGACTTGATTGCTTCGAATGAAGAAGAAAGGAGAGAACGCTAAAGA
>MU863651.1:280377-291329 GCA_033575675.1 Parathielavia hyrcaniae | reverse complement strand
TGCGGCCAGACCTTAAGACTGGGCCCTGGTGCAGAGGCCTACATGACGTATGCGTGACGTGTGCATGTCATGGGAGGCACAGGAATCCCGTGACAGTACCGCCTCCTGATTCTCGATGGCCACAGGAGCTATATAACACCAGAGTTCGAGAACTTCTGCAAAGAGCATTCGATCCTCATCGAGTGTATACCACCACATTCATCACACCTTCACCAGCCTCTCGATGTTAGTTGCTTCTCGGTCCTCAAGCGGGTATATAGTGACTTAGTTAGAGGAAAGATAGCCGTTGGCATCCACCACATCGATAAACCACTCTTCCTTGAACTCCTCTTCGAGGCCCAGACCAAGACTTTTACCTCAACAAACATCAAAAGTGGCTTTAAAGCAACAGGCCTTGTTCCACTCGATCCAAGTCAAGTACTTGCTCGGCTCCGAGTCAAAGTACGAACACCAAGCCCCCTACCTCCACCTATTCAGCCAAGCTCGACACTTCTACTCAAGACACCATCAAATATCATTGAGCTTGACCACCTCTAGAGGTAGAGGCAACGTACAAATACAACAAGCCCAACAGACAGGAATCTACAAAAGATTGTTAAAGGGTGTCAGATGGCCATGCATAACGCCACTCTCTTACAAGAAGAGAACTCGCGGCTCCGAGCCGAGAACACTCGACAAAAGCAACGACGTCAACACCGTCGAGCATTCGTCCAAACGGGGGGTTCCATAACCATTGGAGAGGGAGTAGCTACCTCAGAGCATCAGAAGGCCCCAAAGGCAAAGGCTCCAAAGGCCCCAAAGGCCCCAAAGGCCCAGGAAGCTAATGTGGAAGATCCAGGGGGGGAGGTAACAGCTGTCGAAGCGGTTGAGCCAACCGCGCAAAAACGCGCACCACCAAGGTGCAGCCTCTGTAATTCGACTGAGCACACTGCTAGGACTTGCCCCTGTAAATAGCGAATAGATTGATATAGTTTGCTTCTATTCTAGATTTGTTGTTGTGTTGCAAAATGTATTTGAAGTCGACGTGGTGGGGTGCGGGGCGGAAAAGTGGTTCTGAAGGTGGTCTGGTTCTGAAGGTGGTTAGAGCCACGGGTCCGTGTCGCTTAGTCATTGCAAAACCGTATTAGTCACCACAAACATGCATCTAACGCGGCCACCTCCCCGCGCCCGCGACACCATCGCCGTCGCCATAGCCAATGCCAACTATATTGATTACGATACATCTGAATAGCGTAAGGGGCATGCCTTCGCATTCATTCTGTGGCCGACTGTGTGGCATTTACTGCATGTAGGAGCCTGTCGAGCCTGGCTCTCGACTACTTCAAACTTGCTAGGTTCCCGCTTAGTAGTCGACCTTGGAAGTGAGCTCTGAGCTCGAATTGGCTCAATGCGCTGGCGAGGCTCAAGGAGTAGCTGCGGAGCCCCCTCGCGCTTTAAATGCCAGTGCGAATGGAAGTGGTCGAGAAGAAGAGGCTCGCCTTGACGAGCATCTAATACGTGTAAGCATGGGAGCCCATAGACTCGAGAGAAAGTGCCTGTACAAATCGGAGATGGAGGGGGGTCCCTCCTTGCGAGTAACTTCCGTTGCTCCTCAACCTTTCTTAACGCCTCATGCGACACCCATCCTCGTACAGCTCCGTATAAAGCCCCTGAGAGCTCAAGAGGCGTTCGGGTCTGTTGCTTCGCCTGAGTTGACTGTAACTCGGAGAGTTGGTTGAGGAGGGCAAGGCGAATTGCTTTCCAGGCTTCAAAAAGGTCGAATGTCGATCTCTTCAAGTACGACTTGAGAAGCGCGTGAATCCCCTCTACTCGCGAGGTAGCTGTATTGCCAAAATGAGTCGACCGGTCGACCCAAGCGCGTACGAGCTTCTCCTTGAACGGAATAAGCCACGTAGCCTTAATATACCCGACTTCCTCAAGGTGCTCGGGAACGTACTTTTGCTGGAACTCGGCAAGGCGTCTGGCATACTCTTCCTCGGTTGGTGAGTTGATGATCGAGTGCCAAGAGTTGTAGAACTCCTTCCACTTCTCAGCCTCCGAAAATGTTGGCTGGCATCGGGTGAGGACCGCCTTATTTGCGTGCCAAAGGCAGAGGAGCGTTGCAGCAGAGGGGAAAAGAGTCGACGCTGCATTGATAAGTGCAAGACACCGATCTGTTAGAATGACAGATGGGAGGGCAGCCTCACACTGCTCATATAGCGATCTCAATCGCTCTAGAGCCCATGTAAAGTCTTCTTCTGTCTCGCCGCTAAGGAATGCAAACGCGATACAGAAGGAGCGCCCAGTCGCATCAACGCCGATCATGTCGAGAAGCGGCATACCGTACTTGTTCGTCTTGTACGTGCAGTCAAGGAGGAGGAGGTCAGGGTACGCTCGAAGATAGCCAAGAGAGTCGGGATGCGCAAAAAGGACTGCTGTAACTCGGCCCTCTGGTGCGAACTGAATTCGACTCCAAAAGCCCTCCTTGTCGAGTCGATTGGCTAGCGCATGAATTGCACTCTGACCTTCGCATGCATCTCGACGTACATCTGCAATCCGGTTGTAGATGTCTTGCCTTGTAGCTAGCGAGCCACTTTGTCGTACAATGGTCTGAATCTCCTTTGGAGCAATGCCCGCATTTGATAGACTTGCAAGCTGCGAAGTACCTCCAGAGAGCTGTCGGTGGACTGGATGAGCAGAAGGGTGCTGGCTTGGCTCGTGGTTGTGTATCGAGAATCGAGGATCAGAACGGTGCTTAAGAACCCAACTACCGTTGGACGCTTCTTTGGCTAGAACCGAGAATGGACAACCAGTTACTCGAGTGGTCGTTCTTCTCTGACGGTCCCTTGACGGGTTTGGTAGATGGTAGCTCCGATCGCATGCGTAGACAACTGTAAGGTGACCGTTCTTCTCTCGAGTCGACCTCTGAGTCGTAAAGGCGTAACCTCTTGTCAAGGCCCAAGAATTGATTGATTCGAATAAGGCCTGTCGAGACTCAAAATAGCATTCGGGAGGAAGGCAGTCGTCTGGGAAGGTGGCCATGGCGTTGGTGATGGCGACGGCGATGGTGTCGCGGGCGCGGGTGTCGCGGGCGCGGGGAGGTGGCCGCGTTAGATGCATGTTTGTGGTGACTAATACGGTTTTGCAATGACTAAGCGACACGGACCCGTGGCTCTAGTGGGAGCCCAGTTGTGCGAAAGGCAAGATTTTGCATGCGATTGGCTTGAGAATATCGACGAGTTCCTTCAGGTTAGTGGTGTTAAACTTACCTTCTATTTCTTACCCCGCCAATCGTTTCAGACGATGTTCTCAGACGAGTGTTCCTGTGAGAATAACACTTCAAATCCGACTAGCTGGGTGTTCCGATTTCCGTCCGAGAAGTTCGATAAGCGTTTCGTCAACCTCCAGAACCATGTGAAAGCGAACATCTCGATCATGCTTTGGGGAATGGACTGGAAAGGGGGGAGAAGTGACCTCATCGTGATGGAGCGCGACGAAGATGCCCCGAGGCGAGGATACACTGCGAGATCTTACCAGAAGGCGCTCCAAGAAGGTCTCCTGCCTCATTACGACGATACCCGGCATTTCCAGCAAGATAATGCAAAGATACACGTCTGCAAGGCAACGGAGGAGTGGCTCCAGACGCGGGGGATTTCATGGATCGAATGGCCTGCACACAGTCTTGGGCAGCTCTGAAGCAAAACCTACGAAGGTTATTCCCAGAGCTATGGTCCCTGAAACAGAACTGTGTAGATATAGCAAAGTTCAAAGAGTGCTTGCATACGGCGTGGGAGGCCATCCCACAGTCGTTCATCGACAAGCAGATCGAGGGAATGCCGCGCCGGCTAGCCGCTGTCAAGAAAGCGAGGGGGTGGTATACAAAATATTAAGGCTCTTGAACAGGGCTCTTAACAATATCTATTGGTTTTATGGTATGATTTGTTGATGTTGAGATATTCGCTGTTAAAGCCTCCAAGATATAATGTGGGTGGCTGGGAAAATGCGGGGTGGCCGGATACTTTTGGATCCCCACTGTATTGTACTCCGTACTACCTTAGATACATTACCTCCGTACATACAGGCTCCACGCGGGTTGTTGGAACCAGCGGTATCTTGTAGGCTTCGAGCGACGAGCAATGCACTGTAGAATCGGTCAAATTGAGGTTGTTCAACGCTGCGGCAATTGCGCTGCGAATTGATCAATTGTTGGTCTTCTCTCTGTCCCCCCGGGCCTAATTTCCAAGGAGACCCTGTATTTCGGAGGACCCCTTGGTCACGTGACCCCCTTGGTTCTGACACGGGTTTCCAAGCTTCAAACATACCTACACCGTCCGGCTTCATACGGCAATGGAAGTGTACCGCCTACCACTACAGTAAGCGAGGGGGAAGCCCCTCAGCAGTCAGCACTACGTTTCGCACTACGGCGCAGGCGAGGTGGCCATAGGTCAGGCCACTATTCTGCTTATCACTTCATCTACCTCGGCGAGTGGGATGTAGGGGCCGTCCGGCCAAACCGGGTTGGGTGTTTCGGCCCCGTTTCGCCCAGCCGAGGTACCGAGCTCAGCGATTCACGCCGCAAGCCCGCAGGATTGAGTCCATGATTGGGTGAGTTTTGGTTCATTTCAAGTTATGTACATGACACAGAGAGACTTAGCATGAGTCTAAGCTGCGAACAGGCCTCGTTTGTAATCCAGCCAAGGATGTACAGAAAGTGCAGAGAAGAAACCACGCTCACTCTGTAACAGCGCAGAATAACATGAGAGAGAAAAAAAGAAGGTATGTCTCGTCTCATCAACCCCGGCACGCTGCGCCGCTCGGCCTACCCTCTTGCGACCCTCTCGGAGGCGACGGCGACGGCGATGGCGATGGCTGGGACTGTTGCGGGGACGGTGACGGGAGCGACCCGGTCCCTTGCGACGACGACCCCTGCTGCGACTGATACAGCGCCGGCCCGGGGATGGGCCACTCGTTGCCGCGGTCGTCGTGGACGGAGAAGCCGAACAGCTGCCCGTCGCTCCGGCTGTACAGCTCGGCGGCGGGGACGCCCTTGCCGGCCAGGTCGTCGGAGCCGCCGCCCGTGACCTCGACGTTGCCGCACTGCATGTAGAACTCGGGCTCGTTGATGTGGGCGCGGTGCAGGGCGATGATCTCGTTGCGGAGCACGTACTTGCCCGGCGCGAGGGACGCCGGGATGGTGGCCGAGTTGACGCCCCCGTTCTGGCGCAGCACGTCGCTCGCCCAGATCCCTTCCGTGTTAGCCGGGCCTGAGACGAGGCCGGACTCGGCGATCTTGGTCCAGCGCAGGGCCGTCTTGTCGACGCCGGCGCAGTCGCCGTTGCACGGCGCGATGTAGGTCAGCACGGGCCCGCGGTGCGACTCGGCCCAGCCGTTGGGGTTGATGACCTTGTCGTCCGACGTCCAGAAGAAGTCGGCGGTGCCGCCGGCGGCGATGGTGCCGTAGTTGCTCGATGGCTCCGCGCCCTGGCGGCAGACGAAGTCGGGAGAGTTCATGTCCAGCTCGGGGCCCTCGTCCGGCGTGGTGAAGCTCCAGCCGATGGCGTCAGCGGCGGGAGAAGGGTTCCAGCGGCTGTAGCCCTCGTAGTCGACGCCGTCGAGTGTGAAGGTGTTGATGTAGCCGTGGGCAGCGACACGGGTGGCGAGAAGGGTCGCCATAAAAGAGAGTTGGCGAGCCATGATGGGCGGTGTTGGTGCAAGATGCAAAGAAGGTCACAGCAGTGCAGACGGAATCCTCCGGGAGAAGCTCGTAGAGGGAATGGTGAGCTGAGTGAATCAGAGTGAGTTGGGGATTGAAGACATTGAAGACCTGATAATTTGCTTACTTACTTATACCCAGCATCTCTGGAACAAAACTCGGCCATCGATACAGGCCAAGGAGTATCGAGCTGAGACAGCCTTGCTCGGCGACGACATCAACGAAAGGGACCTTCGTCGGAACTTTCAAGGCAGCAACGTCGAGCTCAAATCATGGGCCCTATGGGGCTGTAAGAGCTATGGTCCTCGGTGACGAGACGCAGGGGCTGTGGGGCCACCATCGCCTTGGCTTGTTTGATGTTGAATTATTGTGGTATAGTTGAATAACAGGGGCCGAAAAGAAGCCGGCTCGAAGGATTCTGGTTTCAAGTTTCAAGCGCGGGTCGACCCGTACGTGACCGTCTCCCATCGCGGCCAAAATTCCTTCGCTTCATCCTGGCAGCGTGGACCTTACGCAGCTGCGTCTGTTCGTACTTCGTCCTACTGATATAAGTAAGGTAGTCAAGTCTTACCTTGCTGTTTTTCTTCGTGAGTGTGACCACAACTGGCCACCCAAAAGTCAAAGACCTTGTCAATTGAGTCACCTTTCGAGTCAACGACGCCGTGATCTCGGCTTCTCGCTCGCCGACCAGGATGTCGAATGGGCGGCAGGTCGCCCCTATAACAGTTGCAGTCTAACATCGTGCGAAAATCTTGTGCAGAAAGAGGGCGGCTAAACGCCATGGCAGCCCGCAGGATTCAACTGGAGCTGTCTTGGCGTCTGCTCGATCGTCGTTGTCATCTTCTGTTTCTGGAGTTCTAATTTGTTTGACGTTGCTCCGTCCCCCAGACAATGCCGAGCTGGACACCTCCCTCTCAACCAGTCCAATCCAACGTTACCTTGCTCGAGCCTTGGTACGCCACGTCAAGTTCCATCCCCTACTTCGTGCAGTTAAAGTGTTCTAAAACCCCCCCGTCCCCCTAACCCTCCCCACCGCCCCCTTGACCCCCCTCAACAACCCCCCAACCCTCCCCCCCGCCGCACCCCCAACCCCAATCGCCCCCTCCACCTCCCTCCCCTCCCCATCCCTCCACACCCCATCCCCCCCCGCAACCCGCCCAAACATTTCAGTATTCTGGTTCTTCCCGAGCGCCGCCGCCAGCCACTCGGCGCAGAGCGCCCCGCCGTCGACCATGACGTTGACCTCCTGGCTGTGGAACCAGCTCTGCGTGTCCTGGTTGCCGTTGCCCTGGATGGCGACGGCGCCATCCACCACCATGAGCTTGACGTGGCTGCTGCGCTGGCGGCGCGCGTGCGCGAGCGGGCGCGTCTGGTCCTTGGCCACGTACCAGTGGTAGTGCAGCCGGGCGCGGGCGGCGGCCGGGGACGGCGGGAGCGCGGCGTGCAGGTCTGAGGATACTTTCTCGTTGTGGCCGCCTTGGCGGGGGAGGAGTTCGCCCTGTTTTGGGGGGTTTGGAGTCAGTTTTGTCTGTTCAGAAGTACCTATTGTGAGAAGGGGGCGGGGGCGGTGGTGGAGGGGGGGTTGGTCGGTGGTGACTGGTAGGTTCAGTAGGGAGGGAGGGGTTGGCTTACGGCGTCGTTGTAGCCGAGGGTGATGTAGCAGTGCACGTTGACGCCGCGTTCACAGGCGGCGACGATGGCGGGGATCAGCGGGCTGGCGTTGAGCGTCGGCGAGATGATGTAGACGGTGTGTTTGGCGTTCTGGAGGGCCGAGAGCCACGCTGCGTTTTGCGGCGTCGAGACGGAGCTGTGCGTGAACGGGCCGTACGGGGCACGGTTGACCAGCGCCATGGGATACGGAGTGTGTGACTGGTGGGGGATATATGGGGTCATCAGCTCGCCCGGCGGGCATTCTGGCGCGTTCGGGTCGCCGGGAAGGCCTTCGTTGACTGTATGGTTGAGCAACCGAGTGACGGCTTGCAGATGGGTCTCGCCCGGCTTGGGAGCGAGGGATATGCGAGAACGAGCAACTTCGCCGGCAATATCGTCGTCGTAGTGAGGGTCTTCGGTTGTATGTTCCGGAAGTGGTGTAGATGTGTCTTGGTGATCCTGTGTGGACAACTCGAGAGGCCAGTTCCCTTCATCCGCACCATTCTCCGCACCCGTGGACGCAGTTTCATCCGCCACAGCTTCCTCTGAGTCCCATGTGGACACTGGTTGCCCATCCCGGGCAGCCGGCGAGTCCTGACTTGGTAGGGGCGGGTTCATCCGTTTGTGCCACGAAATCAAAGCCATGTCGTACAACGAGTCGACAATCGGACCCTCCAGATGGGTAAGCATCTCGAGGTTGTCGTTGTCCTGGATGTTGTTGCTCTGCAAGAGAGCAATCTTGCGGTCTACCACCATGTACTTGGCATGGAAAGTGCCCAATAGGGGCGTGTGGAAATTCATGACCTCCATGTCGATGTTCGGGATCTCGCTGGGATGAGGCAGGTTGACCTTGTCTCCAGCAAACTCCTTTTCGTGGACAAGATAGTGCGGCTTGTAGAGCTGTCTCGGGCTTCCTCGATCGTAGAGGATCTTCAAGACAATTCTCACGCCCCTCACCCCGGCTCGGCGGTCCAGCTCCCTGATGGCATTGGTGATGTAGTGGGACGAGACGCTATTCTGCCAGTAGTTTGTCGCCAGAAAAACCTCTTGCTCGGCGCGAACGATGGCATTGGACATATGGCGAACAATGTCGGGCATTCTTTCGGGATGTTAGTGACGACTGGACTGTGTGACGGGCTCCATCGAGGGACGACAAGACATACACAGAGATAACTGTAAGTGGAACCGTCCCATAGCTTCCCATCAGAGAAGGGCTGACCATCGCCTGGACAGGGTCTTGATCAAGAGCGCACAAGGCATCATGGTATATCTGCAATCGTCAGCTAGGTCCCTGGATGCGAAGATAACTTGCTGAGTGTCGCCTACCCTCAGGAACAGCTCGCTCGGCCGCGTCGGGCCCCATTTCCCACACAGCGTTGCTCTTTCTAGCTCATCTCCGCCGAACGACTCTGGTTCGGTAGTTTGCCTGCCGTTCAAGTAGTCATCCAAATCCTTCCGAGCATCCTTGTCGGCGGTCTTGAGGGCACGTTCGCCATAAAGCCTATCCCATGCTTCACCGGGAGCGAGAGTTGGATCACGAGCGACAAGTGACGAGACGCTCTCAGTCGATGTACACAACCGAATTATGCGGTCGCTGATCCGGTTGCTTGACTCTCGGTGCTTCGTCATGCCCACCGGTAGCGGAGAGACGAGAAAGGATCCGGACTAGATACAATCAGCATGTCTAAACCAGAGCAACAAGTTGACCTGAATACCATGAGCGAACAGGTGTTGACATTGTCACCAAAGCGGGCGCCTTGGGCAGAAGGAATTCCCAGTCTCACTTACAAGTCACAAGCTCCGAGTTTTAAGAGATGTTTACCTTGATTAGGTAGCAGGGAGTTTTAAAGCAAATTTAACAGACGAGGGCAGTGATAATGATCTTGTATTATACTTGTCGGCAGTGCTGGTACTGTGGTAGCATCCATCCCACAACTGCATCCCCTTTTCGGTAATTGTTGGCAGGTGGCTTGCTCTTGAGAATCCGTGTCGTGTGCAGCGCGTGGCATTTGAAAGGGACGAGGATGACGTCAACAGGCCAGGGCTTGGCTGATGGCAGCCTAACGTTAGCGTGGAGACCGGCCCGGATTAACTGATGATAAGGCTGATGCAGCCTCATGTTGATCCGAGTGTTTTAGGCCGAGGCAGCGGTAGCATAACTCAATTTCTATCATCGCGCAAATGTCAGATAATGACTCACAATGTCTGGATTCAATTGGATTTGGAATGTTCGTCCAGTCTTTTTGTCGATGACTGGTAACTGTGACGGTGGGGTTTTCTTGTTATTGTGGGTCCGTGAGCGCGGTCCGCTGCGGATGGCCTGGGGTCGGACAGGGGTCAGCCAATGGCGACAAAGCGCGATCGCCTTCAGCCGTTCGCCATCCGATTACCCCCATCCAGCCGAGTCCCAAACAACCACAATCGGGCTCCGTCACAGTGCCACAGCCCTCCCTCCTTCACCTCCAAAACTGAGCTTTCCTCTCGACTACCGCAACCGCACTTTTGAAGCTGAAAATGAAGGTCTCCAACGCATCTCTGCTCGCCCTGCTCGTGCCGGCGATAAGCGCACGCTTCGTCGAGGCGGGCGAGTCAGACCGGGTGATTCTGTATCCCAATGGCGCCCCTCAGGTTCCCGAAGACAGCCAGAAGTACCACATTGAACTATCGCCCGGGAAGACACGATGGGTAACTGAGGAGGAGAAATGGGAGCTGCGCCGCGTAAGTCTCGAGTGCCGAAGCCCCCCGCCTCGCTCGCAAGGTTGCTGACCAAATCCGACCCAGAATGGCATGCGCTTCTTCGACATCACCGACCACCCCGAGCTCGGCACACCTCGCGCAAGAAGAGCTTCCAAGCAGAAGAGCGTCTTCCCGGAGAAGCTTACGCTACAGAAGGAGGTTGAGCCGCTGCTGGCGAACCTCTCCAAGACCGAGATGAAGGACCACCTGACAACCTTTACTTCGTTCCACACCCGCTACTACAAGGTGGGCAACAGACTTGCATCATGCCTTCACACCATACCGCGCTAATCGATTGTCCGCCAG
Source organism: Parathielavia hyrcaniae (assembly GCA_033575675.1). Taxonomy (NCBI): domain Eukaryota; kingdom Fungi; phylum Ascomycota; class Sordariomycetes; order Sordariales; family Chaetomiaceae; genus Parathielavia; species Parathielavia hyrcaniae. Next base: position 280,945 of record MU863651.1, on the reverse strand, counting down.
TCCGACTACGGCCGCCAATCCAGCGAGTGGCTCTTCGCACAGGTGCGCGACACCATCAAGCAGGCCGGCGCCGAGGAATACATCTACGCAGAGCACTTCAAGCACTCCTGGGGACAGCACAGCATCATCGCCACCATCCCCGGCAAGACCAACTCGACCATCGTCATCGGCGCCCACCAAGACTCCATCAACCTGTGGCTGCCGAGCGTGCTCGCCGCCCCGGGCGCCGACGACGACGGCAGCGGCACCGTCACCATCCTCGAGGCCTTCCGCATCCTGCTGCAGTCTGAGGACATCGTCAACGGCCGGCACAAAAACACGATCGAGTTCCACTGGTACAGCGCCGAGGAAGGCGGCCTGCTGGGCAGCCAGGCCGTCTTCTCGGCCTACGCAAAGCAGGGCCGCGACGTCAAGGCGATGCTGCAGCAGGACATGACGGGCTTCGTGAGCCGCACCCTGGACGCCGGCAAGCCCGAGAGCGTCGGCGTCATTGTCGACTATGTGAACCCGTACCTGACCGACTTCATCAAGAAGGTCATTGACGAGGTATGTTTCGTTCCCCCCCTTC
>MU863651.1:269851-280337 GCA_033575675.1 Parathielavia hyrcaniae | reverse complement strand
CTTCCCACCTAAGCACTCCCTTGCCTGGGCTTGGCTGATTCTCGTTTTGCGCAGTACTGCGACATCCCCTACGTTGAGACTAAGTGCGGGTACGCCTGCTCCGACCACGCCTCGGCGTCCAAGGCCGGGTACCCGTCGGCCTTTGTCATCGAGTCGGCGTTCGAGTACTCGGACAACCACATCCACTCGACCGAGGACCAGATCAAGTACCTGTCCTTCGACCACATGCTCCAGCACGCCCGCATGACGCTAGCCTTCGGCTACGAGTTGGCCTTTACCGACTTTGCTGCTCTCGAGCGGCCGGACCACTCGGACTCGCTGTAGGAGTGTTCTGGGCGAGGTGGGATTTTCGGATTGTTTGCCACGCAATGGTGTGCTTGATGATGTTTGGGTGACCGGTTCAGGGTATATGTAAAGCGTTGCCAGCACGAGATACCCCTTGAGCTCGCAATCTTTGTAAGGATTTTGTGTCATGTGAACTCGTTTCTGATACCTATGTAACGCTGCAAAATGCCCCCGAGACCTATATGCGATGCGCCATGCTGAAGTCCTGCCTCAGTTCCGTACACCGACCCACGCGGGCGGGGTAGTAGGGTATTACCATTACCTTTCTCGAAACGGCCTCCTTCACATGCTGTCCTCGGCCTGCTTGCTCCTCGTCCTCGCCCAGCTATCCCTCTCTTGTTTGCCGCCCTGGCTCTCCAGGCCCATGCCCCGCTCCACCCACTCCTTGCTCCCCATCTGGCTCAGCCTCGACAAGGCACGCGCAAAGGCAAACGCCTCCTCGTCGCCCGTGAACAGGTTAGACTTGGACAGCGCCTCGGCATTGTGCTCCAGGCCATCCATCATGTGGCCCATGACCTCCTCGACCGCCCCGTCATCCATCTCTTCCCCACCACCACTACCCCCAACCCCATTCTCATTTCCATTCCCATTACCCTTTCCGTGCTCCTTCTTGGCCAACAGGGCCTCCCTGAGCTCGGCCCGCGACACAAACAGCTCCTGCAGCGGCACGGCCGTGGTCAGCACCAGCTTGGCGCGCGACTCGTACACGGCGTCGACAAAGGTGATGAAGCGGCGGGCCAGGTCGCGCTGGCGGAACGTCATGCCCGGCACCTCGGTCACGATGAAGGCGTCGTAGGACCGCATCAGCTCGAGGAAGTCGGCGGCGCTGGTGGGGCGGCCGATGAGCTCGGCAAAGGTGAACCAGGCGCAGCGGCCGCTGACGCGGGGGACGATGATGTCGCGGCCCCAGACGCGCTGGACCTCGCGATGGGGCTCGGGGGTATCCGGGTCGCCGAGGAAGCGGAACCACTTCTCGGCGTGCGAGGCGGCGTGGGCGTCGAGCGGGGTGTGGTAGACGCCCGAGGGCGGGCGCGGGATCTTGCGGTAATCGGTCGTCGAGTCGAGGTTGATGACGTGCAGCCGGCGGCGGAGCAGCTGGATGGCGGGCACGAACGACTCGCGCTGGATGCCGTTCTTGTAGAGCTCGTCCGGGTGCCGGTTGGACGTGGTGACGAGCACCACGCCGTGCGCCATGAGCGACTCGAGGAGCCGCCGGAGTATCATGGCGTCGGCCACGTCGGTGCACTGGAACTCGTCGAAGCAGAGCACGCTCCCCTGCGCCGCGATCTCGGCCGCCACGAAGGGCACGCAGTCGACGTCGCTGCCGTACTGGAGCTTCATTCGGTGCAGCCGCTGGTGCACGCCCTGCATGAAGTTGTGGAAGTGGATGCGTGTCTTGGACCGGACGTTGTGCGGGAGCGTGTCGTAGAAGAGGTCCATGAGCATGGTCTTGCCGCAGCCCACGTCGCCGTACAGGTAGAGCCCCCGCGGGAGGTTGCCGGGGATGGCCCGAAAGGCGGATTTCTTGCCGCCGCCGAACCATGAGAATAGGGACTTGTTCGGTTTCAGGGACTCGAGGGTCGGTTGGATGACGGGTGGTGCGTCGTAGTGCCAGAGCTCCTCATGCAAGTGCTGTAAACTTTGTACGATCCCTTGGCGCGCAGAGTTAGCGTTTGTCTTTTGTCGGAATGATGCAGACGGCACCGATCCTCACCTCTCTGATGTTCATCGTTCCGAAGCACGCCGCTGTCGACTCGGCGGTCGTACTCCTGTATCGGGCCAATGTCCCCGGGGTTGGCTGCGGTATGCGTCAGTTTTGGAATTGCGCCGCAGCGAGGGATGGCAGCACTGGCCGCACCGTTCTCGACCGTTTCTGCCGCCGCAACCGTTGCCCTTCTCGTCTGTCCAGGCGCGAATGGGGCTGGGCCGGAATTCCTCTGCGATACTATGCGTAAGCGACGGCCGGGACGCAACGGCGCGCTAGGCCTTTGCCCGACATTCGCCGTGTATGAGCATGCTGTGTAGATTGCGCGCTGTCGTACGCAGATCGGGGCGGTCCGGAGCGGCCGACTTGGCGCTCTGAGAAGGGTGGCCCTCGATGGGAGGCTGCGTAGGGCTGCGGACATGGTTGTCTCGGGAGTCGGTTATGTATCAAAGAGGCTCTTCCGACGCTATGGCGGAAAATACATCGTCAGATCGTGCGCCGGGACGGATCGATCCGGTCACGAGAGCGGGAACGGCCAGGGGATGCACAGATTCTGTCGCCCTTGGGATCCAAGCTTAGCAGAAAGTCTGGCTTTACACAATAATCTGGGCCTCAAGGGGTCGTCGAAGACCAACCGTCTCGGGAGAAAGTTGGAAAGAGTTTGTCAGGCACATGTCATCCACCTTCGGCATTGCGGCGTTCGGATTCCTTCCAGGTTGTTGGAACCTCCAGCGGCGAGGGCGGGTTTTACCGGGTCCCCACAGCGCATGCCACATCCTCGGCATTGCCCTGCATGACCGAATTTGCGGGGTAACTAGCAGCAATTGTGCGCCTTCCGCTTGAACGGCCTCGGCGGGATGCCATGATGCAAGCGTCGATCTGGAAGGCTTGGCAATCCGTCGTTAGCGAGCTCGATCGATCAAGCGGGAAAGGGGCTCCATCTTCATCTTCATCTCATTTTCTTATTTTCATAATTCAAGTTCGGACCGTGATCTTGCATATCAGACGAAGAACCTGTTGCAGACGGAGGGGGCTTCGAGTACATCGACGACTCCATCCCACAAAAGCACCCCCCCTCCACAGCCATCTGATGCCCCCGGTCGCGACTTAGAGACACGAGTTCATTCCCTATTTTTCCCATGCAATGTCTGATGTTGCAGGGAAATGTGGAAGGAAAAGGAACCAGCCATTCCCCGACATGGACTGCCGAGAGGCAGGATAACATTGAGCGCCTACTCAACAATAGAACCAGCCCCCCTGCCCATCCGCCCCTCCCCCCATGCCCCATCAGCTGCAAGCGAACAAGAAACAAGGAAAAAGGAATGACAAAAAAAGTACCCGCCATCCTCACACATCAAATGGCAAAACAGACTCGGTCATTCCCTGCGACGGCTGCCAACCCAACTCCCTCACGCTCCAGCCCAAGGTTGCCCATGGGGGAACGTCAACAGGAAAGGGGGATTATCAGCCGGATTACGAACAGGCCACAACAACCCAGTAACTCCTCTATCCATCCGATAGATGGTGGTGGCCGATCAATTAGGCTCCGACAAGGCGCCACAACATGTTCTGGAGCCTTTCTCTCGCGCTAGGAAACCAAACCCCCTCTCGCTGACCCTTTGCACGTCTGTCCTGGCGTCGTTCCGGCTCGGCACTGGCAGCTGATCCGTCTTTCTCGGAATCTGCATCGAGAGGGGCAGCATGGGCTGGGAGGGAGGGAGAAGCTCAAGAGCGGACGGCGAAGCCTGGCCGAGCCCAGAACGAACACGCTCCTTGGTCCGCGGCGCCCGCGTCTTGCGGCTCCAATGCTTGCCAGCCGAGACACTACACGACTTCTCGCGGAAGGCTGCCTCGGCAGCTTTCTCGTTGACCTTTACGATCCGCTTGAGATCCTCGCCGAAATGAGGCAGGCCGTAGAGGCTGTCGATAAGCTGGCACACGCCCTGGTCGTCGAGCACGCTCTCCGTGTCGCCGCGCTCCATGGCCTTGGTCAGCGCCTCCACCTTCTGTATGTGCTCTGCCTTGTACTTTTCGAGCATTTCCAGCGTTGCCTTCTTTCCGCCGCTCTTGACCTTCAGCCTCTCCTGGTGGATGAGGTGGTCGACATACTCGATGGTGGCATCATTGTACGGCTCGATGGCGTGGCGCTTCAGGAAGAAGCCAGACTGGATCGCCGCCTCTTGGACCTGGGCGTGCTCGAGCTTGAACTCGGCGATGGCTTCCTTCTTGAGCCGGATGGCTTCCTGTTGCAACTCGATGTCCGAAGCGTGCCTAATCAGTTATTGGCTTACGTCCTTGTTCTCGTGCTTGCAAGTGAGCGATCGGTAGTCGTAGTAGATGTGCATGTGGTCCATGTAGTTGTTGCGGCATCCCCGACAAAAGCCATGCTCATCCATGGCCCAGCATTCGCGGAGCTTGACGTGGCCCATCTGATTCCGCTTGACGGACGAACCAAGGCTGCATGGCTTGTGACACATGGTCTTGTAGACCACCACCGTCTCGTCACGGCCAGCAAAGTCGTTTCGAACCTCGACGCAGTCGCTATGGGTGCAGACTGTTCTGGGAGAGTCGACCTCGTAGGACTCGAGGGATTCCCGCTGGACGTAGAGGCTCTTCTCCAACTCGGCGTTGCGCAGCTTTTCGATCTGGTCGTCGTTGACTGCGATGCTGCTCTGTATCTTCTGAGCAATGAGTGTCATCGGCTCCGTCAGCCTCACAATCAGGTCGCGAGTTTCGTTGAGGTTGATGGTGCTTCAGACCTGGTGGGGAGTGAGGCCCCGGATGTGCCCCAGGAGGCGCTTGGACTCGAATACCGAGTACTCCCAGCTGCGTATGTTGTCTTCGAGCAGGCCCATGACAATGCCTTACTGCCGCGCAACGAGGTACCGGAAACTCTCCGAGTAAAAGCAATAGACATTGTGCTCGAAGAGGCCCATCTTCACTTCCTTGTATTCCATCAGCAGAGCCTCGAGCGGCCTAAAAGTGTCGCCTGGCTTGTAGTTGGAGCCGCGAGTATTGGTGAACCCAAACACGATGTTGTCGGCGGCGTTCCGGTGCCGCTGCGTGAGGAGTTGCTTGATGCAAAACCGGAACATGACCGTCAGTCGGGCGGCGTTCGGCTTCAGCAAGATCAGGATGCCGTGAAGCTTGTCGTAGGTGCGGAAGACCCTGAGCATGTTGGCCATGTCCGGTAATCCTGGTCGAGACCTTTGGTGTCACCGAATGCCAGGAGTGTCGATGAGACGCACTCTTGTCCGTCAAATAGTGACACCGTACACCGATGTGCACTGCGTGGCGGACTGGCCTCGTGCACCATCGTGCTCGTGCTGGCTCTTGCCGATCTTGATGTCCTTCTGAACAAATCGACCTTGCGGGTCGGAGGGGTTCTTCAACTGGGTACTGAAGGAGCAGGGAATCAGGCACTTCAAGTCGTCGGCTTGAATCGCGTCGTCCAGCGAGTCGTAGGAAACATAGTTGACGAAGGCATTGATCCAGGTCGACTTCCCCACGCCGGTTTCGCCCAGGATGAGGACATTGATGTCCTCAAAAGGCTCGAGATCCTTGAGCCGTGATTGGAGCAGCGCTGTCAACAAGTCAAGTCAAGTCAAGTCTGGGTCCAGACTTGACTTGAACGACCCCCGACTTGACTTGACTTGGGAGACTTGCCAAGAGATCTCGGATGAGGTTATTCCGAACGCGACTTAGGTACAAAATGGGCCGCCAAGACTGTCATGCAGCCACAACCTTCCCAGACTGTCCCTCCCGTGCCCAATTTCGTATATACTGAAGCTCTGAGGGGGTATGGTCGCCAAGGGAGTGTCGTTGTGACCCTATCGTGAGCTTTGTGAGGCTGAAGGTCCGCTCACATTCCGTTGCGCAGGGTGGTATTGAGAGTATTTCGAGCGCCATTCTCGTGAGGCGTGGGTATTCGTCTTTCCGGGCCAACCACCATTGAATTGGGTCGTCAACGGGGTGTACAGGTCCCCGTAAGTACTCCCCAACCTCATCCACAATACCGCCGGCAACTAGGGCATCATAGAAGCTATCCCCAAAGCCAGAGACTTGCTCCGGGCTGCATGAGCGTGCCGCGGGCTCGACTGCTGGGTGGTGCGCATCAAAGTAGGTCACAAACCGCCGCTGGATATTTACCATTCTCTCGTCGTTACCCTCGTAAAATAGCCTCACCCACTTCATCCTGCGGCCTGGGTGCAGAATAAGAGCTGCCCAATAAACAGGGGTCTCATCTAGGATGTCAAGATATTTCTCGAGCTTGTCAATGGCGTAGTTGAGACTAGATTGAAGGCTCGAGAAGGAAGGCACTTCGAGATCATCGTGGAGAGGATTCCCAAGCTCGACAACGGGGTCATGTTGCCTAGGAGCGGCAACTGGGCGGCGGAGCCCAATCCCGGGGAGCTCGACTTCGTAATCACTAAACCGGGCGGGCACGCGGCGAATCCGGCTTGGGCGTTGCTGTGCCGCGGCGGGTTCAGGGGTCGGGAAAGCCGGGAGCTGACCCGCGGGCCGCTCGTTGTTGGGTGGAAATATCGAGCTATCGAAGCCTCCCGAACGTTCGAACTCCGCGCTGTATCCTCGGTATAGATGTTTGAGATCCCGGTGGAGGCTGAAGATGTGGAGGCTGAAGATGTGGGTGACAACGTCACAAAGATTGGGCTTCCTTCCCTCGAACTTTTTCGTGATAAACTTGAACGGGGCCAACAGAGCTTTGATCTCTGTCAGAACTGCCCAATCCTCGGAAGAGAGTACAGCTTCGTCGCTGAGGTCCCCTAATCGATTATACCGGGCGCTGAACTTAGTGAGGGGAGCGCGGAGGACGAGGGCGCGCTCGATCATATGGTACACCGAGTGCCAGCGGGTATCGTTGTCAGCCTTCAGCTGAAGGTTTAGAACTGCAGGGTCGACAAGGATGGCGCCAATTTCTTGACGTTCTGCCTCGGTGAGCTTGCCTATGAAAGGACACTAAATCAGCACTGCGTTTTCAGCCAGTTGCGTGTGGTGACATGACTTCTTGGAAGGAGGTCGTCGGTGTGGGTTGGGTTGAGAATAGACAGTAGGCTCCGGAAGTGCTCATGCTCGACCACGGAAAATAGGATATCTGAGTCGGAAACCCACTTGACTAGGAGCTCTTGGAAGCGGCTTTGGATCTTTGCGGGGGGCGGGAGCTTCGTCTTCTTGGTGGTTCGAGCTTGGAAGAGCTCGTCAATTGCTGGCGACGATCTCTTGCCCGCAGTATTTGCTCCAAGACGCTCGCCATCCTTTGTAATACCGTGTCTTTGTCGGAGGTGTTTAGCGGCCGAAGTTGTTGCCTCCGCGTCGAAGATGTTGTAGCACTCGTGGCAAGCCCAGAATTTGCCGTCTGTAGAGCTCGAGTCGTTTTCTGGGAGCCGTAGGAGCAGTGTACCGTGGGCGTTGACCCAGGAAGGTCCATCCTTCAGCTTGAAGTGCGCACGGAGGTGGTAAAACCGTTTGTCGGGACCCTGGATCTTTGGATATAGCTTCGGATCCAGGGGAAGATCGATGATGGCTTTGGCATCGCGAATTTGCTCCTTGAGGCTCTTCTTGGTGCCCATGGCACAGCCAAGCGCATCAAACGCGTTGAGGCGCGAGGGGATCATGTAATCAACGTCTGGCGTAATGGGAATATCGTGAGAACTGGGAACTGCGCGTGCGGTATCGTGGGTCATGGCGATAGCCATTTCGGGAGGATCGCAGGCGGGAAGAGTGCGTTTGAGCGCGTTGTAGCGCGCAACGACGTTGACCAGGGGGTGATTAACATTGACCAGTGGTAAAGGCCGTTTTTGGTTAGTCAGTTATGTTCACTTTTTGATCCGGGCCAAAATCTGGGCTAAATTACCATCTGAACCCTAACCCTATAGATTGTCAAGTCGATCAAGTCAAGTCGATGCACCGACTTGACTTGACAAGTCTCGGGAAACACGACTTGACTTGGCTTGACTTGACTTGACTTGAAGACTTGACTTGGTAGACTTGACTTGTTGACAGCGCTGGATTGGAGAAGGTGCTCGTCGTAAGAGCCCCATGCCGACCTGTGTCTAGGATCATTGCATCGCAATCGACTGCAACCACCAGATTTTGCCCGTCGATCTTGCCAGAAAACTTGGCGAGAGAACAGACCTCGGAAGGCGATATCTCTTTTCCTCGGAAAGCGAGGAGCAGGTGTCCAAGAGCGTCGAGGGTGGCCGTCCCCTTTCGCACTTCGAGACACTGTCTGAGGTCCGATCTCAGCATCTTGTTATTGTTTGTCCAGTCAACGAGCCAAGACTCGACCTCACGAAGGTGGTGGCGTGGTACAACGCTCGAGTGTCCTCGGCATCGTGAAAGATAGCGTCGAAGAGCCGCTTGGGCGGCCTGGGACTCTTCGAAATGCTGCATAAAGTGTCCCAGGCATTCCAGGCTCGGTTGTTGAACGGTGGGGTCGGCCCTGACATCCAGAAAGCGGAAGAAGGCCAAAACTGGCAATGGCATGAGGGTGTACAGGATCGGTTTTCCCTTCTCGCCGTGTGTCGCAGACATGAGGAGGTGGATGCCGGTCATCAGGAGGCGTCGAGCGAGAGGAAGGGGGTGGTTGGCACCACTTGCGACAGGTCCCGGCAGGACATCGCCAAAGATGGCCAGATCCAAGTCGCTGAACTCGTCTTGCTCCTGGGCGATATCGGTAGCAACGGCTTGATCGGGAGGGTTAATGAGCATATGATGAAGCTGATGGAGGGCACTATCCACCTTGGACTGGACATAGCCTTCAGACTCCTCGGGGTCTTCCGCAACTTGGGGGATGCTGGCACGAAGGATGCAGTTGGCTCCCCAGTGAGCACCGACGACGAAATGGGTAGCCATGTCTGTGTCCAGAACTGAAAATGCAAGAGATTGCTTGACTTCTGAACAGGAGAGGTTGAGCACCTCCTCAATGGTGGTGAGGGTATAGCGCAAGGAAGTGTGCGCGCCATGGCTAGGCTGATGCGGATCCAGGTAGCGAGCCGACCCGTCGAGGGGAACAAGCCCGGCGAGACTGCTGGTTCCGAGCTCTGCATCCACTCCAAGCTGTCCACACTTCTCCCTGAAAGTGCGGACCTCAGTGAGTACGACATCCGTGGTGTGGTGTTGTTTGACGTCGACCGCCGCGGTCGGAGGGGAGCCCTTGAAAAGCGAATGTAGGTTGTAGCGAGAGATGAATTTGTCGCTTCGGGCATCGTAGAGAGCTCCCAGCTCTGCCAATTCGCCTAGAGCTGGACGGTCCAACGCGGCAGCAGGCATGATGAAGCTAACAGCCGTGGAGACAACTTTGGAGTGACCGAAGACTGTTGGCACTAGACATGGCAGAACATAAGTCAGCACACCAGCACAAATACCAAACTCGGCGGCAATGGATCTTACCCAAGAGTAATCGGAAGTCTGCAAAGGCACAGAAGCGTGGTGGAGGATGAAGTCCACAAGCGGAGGATTTGCAGAGCTGGCTATGGACGGATTTACCCTCTAATACTCTGCGTTTTCAACAAAGACAGCCGTGGATGAACATTGACGAAAAGAGCGGTTCTGTGCATTGGCCCAGTGCGTTCCCTCTCTGCTGTCGCCGCCGGGCATGCCGGATTCCGTCTCGCGGACCACCTGCGTCGTCAGACCGCCGTGGTCGGTGAGGTGCCAGTGGGTGGATGTGAGGTGAGGACAATACTACAAACAGAATGTGTGGAGAAAAGGACGCATCCAGGTTTAGTCCGTTTGTTGGCACTTACCCTGGTGTCTTTGAGGGAGGGAAGGCGGGACGCAACATGAAGGTGGTTGATTGCCTGCCCTGATGCCGCAGGAATTACCGTCCCTGCGATTCTCAGGGCCGATTTTTGTTTACGGAGAGGTTTGGAAGTATCGACCAGCTTCTATTCCATCGAGCCATGATGCTCATGATTGTCGCAGATGCCTAAAGTAAGGTATGCATCCAGTCCCTCACTTCTTCACGCCGTCTCATGACAAAGGAGAGCCTGGGGAAGCATCGGGCTAGGAATGACTCAGATCAAACGGACCTGGCCTAACTGCCAATAGCCTTGCGAGTAGGTATTAACTATCCCGAAATTCCACAGTAGGCCTCAACGGCACGTCCACCGTCCGGGCTGGGACCTTGACCGCCTGTTCACATCCCCAACCAGCGAGGCCCCAGATGGTTTCATTGATGAGTTGTCCACACCGGAGATGGCCGAGAAGCTGAAACCTCCACGAACTGCTGCAGGCAGGAGCCAAGGAAGGCGCGTGAATGGTGAACCGGTGAGACAAGTGCTGGGTCCCGATGGATAGTTGCGTCCACAAGCATGCGATACCATTGCACGTTACTCCCCCCACAAATACCAACACCCGACCTTTTCACCTTGCACCGCCATCCCCATCCCCATCCCCATCCCCATCCCCATCCCC
>MU863651.1:251336-269779 GCA_033575675.1 Parathielavia hyrcaniae | reverse complement strand
CCCATCCCCATCCCCATCCCCATCCCCATCCCCACACCCTCCTCACTCATGCTCCGGCCTCCGCCTCTTGGTATCCGACCCTAGATAGTCAATAGCATTCCGGCACAGCGGACAAGTATTCCGCCCGCTGTTCTGGAACCACTTGTACAGGCAGACCCGGTGGAAGAAGTGGTTGCACGTGCCGCACTTCTTGTCCGGCAGCGTCTTGTCCTGCGCGATGATGGAGTAGCAGATGGCGCACTCCTCCTGGTCCTTGAGCGCGAGCGAGATGTTGCGGCGGAAGGCCATCAGCCCGTCGACGAGGCTGCAGTTCTGTTCGAGTTGGAAAAGCAGAATGTTAGCGTTCCGAGAGGGGAAAAGGAAAGGAAAGGAAAGGTAAGGAAGCGGGGGTTGGAGAGAACGTACGCCAAACATGATGACCGCTTTGGTCGCCTTCAGCCAGGACTGCCACTTGTCCTCCTTGACAGCCACCCTCTTGACGCTGACCACGTCGACGGGTTCGAGCGGGTAGGACTTCGGCACATGCAGCGAGATGGTGGCCGCGTCATCGTCGACCGGATACCCGGCCGTGATCTCGCGAGAGTTCTTGCTGACCTTGACGACAATCTCCTGGGTATCCGCGTCGCCTTGCTCTTGCTTGGACGACCACTCAACCACTTCGTCCAGGGCGTCCGCGATGATGAGCGGCGAGAAGAAGCGCTCCATCCAGACCTGCATCGTGTTCTTAGTCTGCTTGGACGGGCAGTCCAGGTACCACATCTTGAAGAGACCTGGGATGTACTTGAGGACGAGATAGAAGAGGTGAATAAGAAGCCAGTTCATGCCGCGCTCTGCTGGTTCCGAGTCGGCGAGGTCGATATTGTAGGAACGGATGTACTCTGCCGTGAACCCTTCCTTGTCGAGGTCAAGAGCCCGAGCGAGAGCATGGCCGAGCACGTCGGCGAGAAAGTGTAATAGCGGGTCAAGGTGTTTGCCGCTCTTGAGATTGTCCGTGTAGTCACTGCGAGCCCTGAAGGAAGCTTTGCTGTATGCATCAAAGACTAGATGCCAGGCAAGCAGGTAGGAACGGATGGCAATTGGGAACTGAGACAGGTCCTCGTCGGTGTAGTCGCCTGGATCCGGTGCGTTCAGCAGCAGGGAGAGCAGCTCATTGGGGAGATTGGCAGCTGCAAGCTATTAACATGCGTTTGAAGATGTCAAAAGAATGGAGCTTACCTTTCTTGTCCATCACAATCGCAAGGTTTGTCTCCTCTTGAGCAGCAGGTAGAGCCTTATGGAGCAGGCCAAACGCCGCTTTCTGGATCTCGCGCGACTCCGATGCGACGGACTCGTACACATCCTCGAGATCCGCCAGCTTGACGTCCGGGATCTCGCTCACAGCTCGTGCAAGGAGCGCGTCCACCAACCCGCTGGGCAGACCGGCAGTGGCTTCACGGGGGATGCAAAGAAGCCCAATAAGGGCTGCAGCTTCCGCTTCTCTGTGACTTGCTAGGACTTCTGCGAGGTCGTCGTTCGGTTCCTCGGTTGTGTGAAGTGTTTGCATCAACTTCACAGACGCAAAGATGTACGCCAGACGCTCCTCCGCTGCATCTTCAGCGGCTTTCTTCCATAGCCAGATGCAGTACTCGACCGCTTGCTCCCAGTATGGCCCGTAGGTATCCTTGGTGCCGGGGATGACTCGAGCAATGGCTTTGCAGATCTCAGCTGCGGCGCGGTAGTCTAATTGTTCCGGAGTATCTGTCCATCTCGTAAAGTGCTGGAGGGCAAGCACTTGCTTCCGTGTCTCCACTGGCACGTAGCCAGCCTCATAAACATTCAAGCACTGGTTGAGTAGAACCACCGATGGAAGCGCCCGGGGATTGGAGAAATCAGGGAAGGTCGGCATCTCGCTGATGAGCCGCGTACAGAACACCGAGACGGCTTTTGAGGAGGCGAGCGTGTCGCCAAACCCCGTTAGAAAAGCCGTGGTGACGAAGGCGGTGTTGGGAGAGGCCGTCATGATTCTCATATTTGTTATCCACTGCTCGAGCTTCGTAGGCAGACCGCCATGAATCTGGACGAGGAGTTGAAGCAGGGAACTGAGAGATTTGGCGGTGTAGAAGGCGGCCGGGGTCAAGCCAACGGCTTGGTGGAGCATGAAGTTGATGAGACGTTCGACCAGAGAGTCGCCAGACATGCTCCACTCAGTCCAGTCGCCGCAATCTGCAATGGTGGCCCGAACGGCCGCTGAGCTAAGCTCGCAGAACTCTTGTGCCCCTGATTCAGCCTCTGGGCCATCACTCCACAAGCCGCCGGGTTGGGCTGCAGAAAGAAGGTCTCCCACGGTAGCTTCGGTGAAACAGAGGAGGTAAACCAGTTCCAACTGGAACTCTGGCGGAAGAGAGGACAATGACGCCCCGGAAGAGAGGAGCTTGGCCGTGAACAACGCCATCCTGGCCGGAATGGACCGCCCGCTGCTGTCACGGCTTGGTATCGGAAGCTGGGCATGTGGTTGCCCTTGGACTAGGAAGTATGCACCTTCCATGCTGCTCGTCAGGGACAAGGATGGGTTTGGCGGGCGCGTGAGAAAAGCCCTGAGCTCGTCCATCCACACCGTTGAACTTGGGAAAACATCCTCTGCGGGGACATCGCCCGACTTCAGGACTGCCAGCGCTTGCTGGACCAATGTGTCAACCTCGAGAGAAGAGGGGCCGGCTTCGCCAAGGTGGTTTTCGAGGATTCTGGCGACGGGGTTCTGCTGGGTAGAATGCTCGTCGAGGAGGGATCTTAACGTCATTGCCTTTGCAGACAGCGCTGGGTCGGAAAGCTCGGTCAGAGCAAGCAGCCTGGTAACCAGACGCACATGCAGGTCATGGTTGGAAGATGAAAGGTCGGGCTTCTTCTTCAAGACCAATTCAAGAGCCCCAGTCGCCGCTTGAGATGCTTCGGGCACGCCGAGACCAGAGATGATGTCAGTCGCGACGAGCCCCAGAGAATCATCCGCCAGAACGTCGTAGGATAGAGTGGCCTCGCAGAGGTCTCTCAAGGCAGGTGAAACCTGGCCGTGAGAAAACTCTTTCCAGGCATCAACATGGAAGCTTTGCAACGAGTCCAACTGGGTCGCGTGTGAGGCCACAGAAGGAACCCCGATGAGCGCTCTGACAGCCGAAATCGCCATCGGACGGTCTGGAAGCTGCAGCGCCGCCTCAACGAATGAGGTCCATGTCTTCCCAAACTGACCTCCTGGTTCGCCCAGGATGGTGTTGAGGTCAGAGACAAGGTATGGGAGCGAGGGGGATGCGACAATCTTGCCATAATGGGCGGGCTGGTCGGCCGGGAAGAGCGACACGAACAGACTGGTATCGGCGCAGAGCTGGGGGCAATGCCTGAACGCTGACTGGATGACAGCCGCAGCCCCAAAAGGCTTGAAGTTCCTCCTCGTCAGGAGATCAACAGCGCCGCGCAAGACCTCCGATGAGGACTTGATGACGACACCCTTGAACAACGAGTCGTCCTGGTCAGCCACACGCGACAGGATGCTGGCTGCGAAGGCAAACCAACGCTCTCCTTCCGAAGCCAGCGCCGACTGGGATTTCCGGTAGCCTTCAGAGATCTCAGGCAAGGAATTGGACATGTGAGCGAGTATTGCACTCTCCAACTTCTGCCACTCTTCACTGACTGCTTCGCGGGTTGCGTTGTCCTTGTGTCGGGCCACAATCAGCCAGGCCGCTGCGAGAAATTCAGGTCGCTGCGGTGATGGCAAGGACGACTCTGGGGTGGGATGGAGATACTGGCGAGTCAGATTGGAAAGATTGTCTTCGAGAAAGTTGGCAGATAATGGCGAGTGACTGAGAAAGAGGTCAAGGACCTGTGCGTAGGACTGAAAAGCCTGGTGTCGACCTGTGCGGGTCTCCAGCCTGTCCGCAATGCCTTTTCGCATGGAACCTAAAAAGGTAGACACGACGTCGACGGAGGGCGTCTTGTCTGGCAGGACCTGAAGAAGCTGGCTCAAAGCACGCCAGTACTCCTCAGCGCCTCCTTGGGATCCTTGGGCAACGAATTGGTGGAGCCGCTGTAAGGGATGCTTTTGTGTTCCCCAAACCTGAGGGAAACGGCCAGTGAGGGAGGCCAGGGTCTTGAGCAGGTCGGTTGCTGACCCGGCCTGGGCCTTCTTCATGCTGTCGGCTACAAGCGCTTTCCCGATCTGTTGCAGGTGTGGCTCCAGGACATCCGACTTGTTGTCAAGGAGGGTATTAAGAAACTGGTACAAGGCCCTTCGCACAAACGCATCCTCTGCTCTGGTCATGGTCCACAGTGTGTCTACCTCGAGGTAACGCGCCAAGCCGATTTCGAGCGTGCTCATATCCCGTTTCCTCGCGAGATTCAGGGCCAGGGACAAACTAGCGCCGACGACCCGAAAGTATTTCGCATCGGAGTCCTGCTTTGTGGTTGATCTCTCGTCGCTCAAGGTGTCCGGCGTCTCCTTGATGGCCTCGGTCGCGAAGTCGAGGGCCCGGGTCTGCACGGC
Organism: Parathielavia hyrcaniae; assembly: GCA_033575675.1. Lineage (NCBI taxonomy): Eukaryota > Fungi > Ascomycota > Sordariomycetes > Sordariales > Chaetomiaceae > Parathielavia > Parathielavia hyrcaniae. The sequence continues at coordinate 265,272 of MU863651.1, read as the reverse complement.
CTTCCAGAAAGCCTCCTCCTTCTCCTTGGTCTGTAGGAACGACGCCAAAGCATCGCTGGCGGCCCGCGAAGCGCGCTGGTCTCGATCGAAGGTGCCCGCAAGCCAAGGGCCAACAAAGCTTGGAAGCTTCTTAGCCATGCGCTTCTTTGCCGCATTTAGGAGCTGAAAGAGTAGTTGGTGGGAGAGCTCGCGCACTCTAGCCGAATCGTCAATGGATAGCCTGGGATAAAGCTCAACCTGGAACGAGGCTCAGCAGAAGTTGAGGTGACAGGAGGTGGAATGTTGACCGACATATGCGTCTATTACAGGCTCATCGAGCACCTGGCCGTCAGGACCGAGTCCTTGCACATAGGCCAGTATGTCCTGCAATGCCTTCTCCTTTGTTGTGCTGGCCTTCTTCAACAGGTTCTTGAAAGGCACGACGACCTCTTGAGGTATCTCGGAGAAGTCGGGGGGAGGAGCGAGGTATGAGAGGGTCGTTGCCGAGGTCGCAAAACCGCCGAAGCCGCCGCTCAGGGCTCCTTTTCTGCCTGGAAACATTATTGTAGCTTGGCGTGTCTCGCGGTGACGCTCAGGGACGTTGAAGTGTGTCGGTCAGAGGGCGAGAGCGGCAAGTAGGTGCTTTTCAGGGCGTGTGCTGTAGTAGATCAGTATCGATGTTCGAGATACGCAACAAGGGGACAGAATATACCCACGAACAGGAAAAGCAACCTGGAGAAGTGGTCGTGCGTGTATTTATGCCATCACCCAATATAATCCTCCTGCCTCGAGACACGGCTGCGATGCTGAATCATTTGCGCTCAAGCTGGCGGAGACAATTGATCGAAGTGCGCAAAAGGGTTGTCGAGCTCGTCGCGGTCTCGTCGCGGTAAACCTGGAGTCGCAGCCGACACGGAAAGCTCGACAATTCGGCGTGACTGATCCGGGAATATCGTGGCAGAGCAGAAAAAGCCCCACCGGTCCGCTGAGAGCATCGAGTCATCACGTGACGTCGCACACACGACACGAAACCTTTCTTCACCGCATACACAGTATGTCCAATTCTAACTTTTGACATTTTGAACCACCTACGACATCCGGCAGATCAGGTGCCGAGGGTACTGACACTCGGCCAGTGTTCAATCTTTGTGTCCCTTAGCTGGCCAATGCAAATTGTTCTTTATCGGAGTTTCCGACCGGACTCCCCCTGCGGAAGATCAGCGCTCAAACCATGCACGGATGCCAAGAATGACATCATTGGGGCTTTTGTTCAGCGCTGAGCACATGAGCAGTTTTACTCCCCGGAAATTGATTGTACGCTCCCGGACGCTGTAGGCAGACCTTGCATGTTCAACAACTCCCTTCAGGCAACCGGAACTGCATTGGGAAGTATGGTCGAATTGGGCATCAGTGTTGAGGAGTAACCGAAGGAAAGATAAGAAGAAGATGGGCTGCCTCCGGGTCTGAAACCCCTGGCCCCCGTGTTGGCTGACTTGCATGGATCCAAGTTGCCGATTGCCGATAATTCTGCCGCCAGATTTGACGACGTTCCGGGATGCGTGCTCTTCTTGGGCGCCTATTTTGGTGAAAAGCGCCCGACAACAAACGATGCCATACTTTTTCTGCTAGGTCGTATTATACGCTGCAATCTAGATTTTTATGATGCTTTTATCCCTTTATGAATTTGACTGTTGTTGTGAGCGTGTTGATCGGGTGTGCCCGGGGATGGAGGGGTCACTTGAGAACCTACCCCGCAAAGTACAAAGGGTCCACTGCTTTTCAGGGTCTCCTGCTCCGAGTTAGCCGTCACCGGCGAATCACAACGCATGCGGCCCATGCTGGCCTTCAGCAACGGCCCACAGGGAAATGCACTAGGCACCACACGACGATCGTTGTCAAGACATGGGAAGTCCAAAGGCCCGCGATCCGTCACAGAGAGAGACGGTTATTTAACCCGTCCACCTTCCCCGCCGTTCTTATTTCTTTGGTCCATAATCCTCATCGCAACTATTGCAATTTTTTGCCCGTTTCTCGATTCTGCGATTCTGCGCCGAGCACGTGGGTCCTTGATCGCATCGAACGCACGCTCCTCCATGACATCAGTCCTGCTTCATTGGCCGCCATCACCATGTAAGTACACGCGGACATCGCCGTCATCACCGGGTGACAGGGATACACGTAGCCCAAGAACTGTGTAATCGTGCCATGTCACATACCAGAGCTGCAAAGCCATGACCGCTTCATCTGCTGACGACCATAAAGAACACCACAGGTAGTCACAATCGAGCCAAGAGCATGAGATTGCGCATCCTGACTCACACACCATGTCGATGACCGTTGTTTCCGCCTTCGCCCGCCGCGGCCGGCACGGTAGAGCAATCCACGCAGCACCTCTCACCTCGCTCAAGAACACCCCTCAGCACCGCCAACAAACCAGAGGCTATCGGCTCGGCCGCCTGTCGGCGTATCTTCAGCCCTACATCCACCCGGACGTCTACACCCGTCATCCGAGCCAGGGCTACGGATACTGCGACAACCTGCATCGACGCCGGCCATGGGATAGACACGCCCTCGCAGAAGATGCAAAATCAACGCTGAAGCGGGCGGTCAACAGCTACTGGTCGTCTCGTGGCAGAGCCGGCCACAGCGCAGGACGATGTCTCAACACCCAAGCTTCTCCAACCAAGACACCCGATAACCCTGACGGCATCCGAGCAGGCCAGAACATTGAAGACGTCGAGCGGGCGCCCCTAGAGCATTTGCTCTTTGGTGACAAGGAGAATCCACGGGCGGGTCGGAAACACTCCCCAACAGCCGGTCAGAGAAAATCCGGTTCCCCCGACGGAGAGGTTGATGGCGGTTTGGTCATCGACCCCATCACGAACCGCAAGGCGCCAAGGACATCGACTGGCTCAGTCTTGAGCTCGGACCCGAGGGTGGACGTGCCGATCAAGACGTTCAGATCCTACAGGGCTCAATTTCAGCCGTTCAGGCCGCCTCAGTCGCCCATCTTCTCCGATGGACCACCACCCGAGGCAGAGTTGAAGCTGTACGGCCAGGACAAGCCGTGGGATTTGGCCGATGGGACATCGGCCGTCAACCACCACGGTGCACCTCCTCCCAGCCTCCTCGAGGCGTTGAACTGGGGGCATAGGGATGTTTTGTGGCACTCTAACCATAACATCGCATCGTCCTCTGCCGGATCCATGGCACAGCCATGGCTCCATTCCCCAGTCACTCCACAGTACACCGACCTGCATCAGTACACTGCCGTCATGTACCAGGAACCCGATGGCAAGCCGAACGACGAGCAGACGATTCAGCAGCATGTTGAGCTGGACCAATACGGCGCGGTCAGGGCCCACGAGCCAGACGGCATGTACAAGGCTGAGTCGGACTTCTCAACACAACCCCATGAGCTGGGGGAGTACGGGGAAGTTCGCAGTCATGAACCCGACGGAAAGTACGCGGCAGAATACACCGAGGCTCCCGACGAGGCGGAGTTGGCAGCGTACAGCAAACCCTTCCTTGCCCACGAGCCTGACGGCAAGTACGCTGCGAATCACGTCGAGTCCGAGACGGACGCGGAGGAGCTTGCCAAGTACCGCCAGCCCTTCTTTTCCCACGAGCCGGACGGCATGTATGCTGCCTCCCACGTGGAGCCGCAGCAAGACGAGCTGGAGCTTTCTCGGTACACGGCGTTTCGCAGCCACGAGCCCGATGGCAAGTACGCCGCCAACCACGTTGAGGAGAACCCTGGGGCAGACGAGCTGGCCACGTATGGAGCATTCCGCAGCCACGAGCCGGACGGCAAGTATGCTGCCGACCACGTCGGGGAGAGCATTGGCCCGGACGATCTGACCACATATGGCGCATTCCGCAGCCACGAGCCGGATGGCAAGTATGCTACCGACCACGCTGGGGAGACCACTGGTCCGGACGATCTGACCACATATGGCGCGTTCCGCAGCCACGAGCCGGATGGCAAGTATGCTGCCGACCACGTTGGGGAGAGCATTGGTCCGGACGATCTGACCACATATGGCGCATTCCGCAGCCACGAGCCGGATGGCAAGTATGCTGCCGACTACGTTGGGGAGAACCCTGAAGCGGATGATGTGGCCACGTATGGCGCATTCCGCAGCCATGAGCCAGATGGCAAGTATGCTCAGGCAGACGCGGCTCCCGCTGAGCCGACTGCGGTCCACGTGGTCCACCCATCTCGGAGCAATGAGCCCGACGGGACATGCGCCGGCGAAGGCAAGGCTGTGATAGATCCTGCGAAGGAGGACGAAGACCTCGCCAACCACGAGGCCTTCAGCTATGACGATGCTGAAACTCGGCTGTCGCAGCAGGAGAGTGGGCCGACGCTTCAGCACTACGAGCCTGATGGACCGGTCGAATCCTCGGCATCTGAGGCTTACGATCCAGAAGAGCTGCGGAAATACCAAGCGGTGAGGTGGAACGAGCCTGATGGGAAACCCGTTGAGGCGAAGACGGCTGACGGCAAGGATGGCCAAGATCAAGGATCGAAACCGTTGACCCATTCAGGAGAGGTCTCTCCCGCCACTCCCACCGAGCCCGCCCTTTACAAGATCCTTGTCTACGACCCGACCATGCAGAGCATCGAGATCGCCGAAACATCTTCCATCGTCCCAGACAGCGCGGCACCGATGACCCCCGCCGAGGTCCTCCTCCGCATCTCCAACCCCGCCCGGTTCTTCCCCCACTTTGCGCCCCTCCAGGCCCAAGGCTTCGAGATCGTCTCGGGCAGCGGCGACGTGCTCATCTTTCGCAAGGTGAGGGACCCGCTTCTGGCTGAGGCGGCCAAGGAGCAGCCATCCTCGTCCTCGGCAGGCGGTGGCCCTTCATCTGCTTCTTTTTCTAGCATCAACCCCATCGACATGACGGGCGGGCAGCGGGATTATTACGCCGTTGCCGCGGGTCGGTTTGCCAGTCCCACGGGGTTTGTCAACTATGACCTTCCGCCGGCGGATTCGGCGATTGCGAGCCTGAGTCCTGTGTGGGGGGATTTTCGCGGCGGGGCGTCGGCCCGTGAGGAGCGGGACGAAGGAGAGGAGGGTGGAAAGAAGGGACGGAATCTGCCCCAGCGGGTTGTTGTTGGGGCGGTGTGGTTGGCCGGACTTTCGTACTCGCTTGGGGTGGTGAGTGAGTACTTCAAGAGTGGTGGGATGGATGGGAATGGGCCGAAAGGGCTGTGAGGGCTTGCTTGGTACCCGTTGATTTCTTTGCAATCTCTTTCTTTTTTTGCTGCTGCCTTTGGTTTGGAGTTCTTCGACTGGGTTACATGATACCGCTATGGGAGCATTGGGCTGGACATGACATGGCCGCTGGGGGCATTGGACTTGGGATCCGAGGGTACTCTGGCGTCTTACACTCGCTTGTACTTGACTTTTTTTTTGATCAGACTGCACATACCACGGGCCGGGATAGGAGGGGTTGTCACGGGTAGGTTTTGCTTTGCTCGATTTATAGTCAGGTTGAGTTTCAGCTCAGAGTGTATACCAGGCTGATCTGCTCTGCGTTTGAGATCTGTACATCTGGTGAGGTGCATGTCACTTGTCTCGTTCCCGCGCGCAACTGGGCGTCACCAGATTGCCTTTTGCGCGCACATGGATGGAGTTGAAGCCATTATGTAAACTTCCCCGATTGTACAAACACCAACACCACCCTCTATCTGAGAACCGTAGACCACAAGAGAGGTTAGAGAACACCGTCGCCTCGGTGGTGAGATTCCGTATTTTCCCAATTCGACAGCCATGGAATTCTCGATACAACAGTGAGACAGAGGGGTTCCCAGCGTGCCTACCGGCCTCCAGCCCAGCCGCTGACCACCATCATACACCATATCGTGACATCTCGTCCCTCATATGAAATCTTATACTGCAGGTACCCCATGGATGCCTGGTCCACTCAAGAACGTAACGGATACTCGAATAAAGCACAAAGCCATAACTAGAAGATATAACAATAGAAACCATCCTGAAGAAACTGCACCGAATACCCCAGTTTCATCCAATTATCATGATAAAGAGAACATATGTAAGAAGATGAGCCTCACTGACGACCCTCGGTGAACCCGCCCCTCTTCCCCTCCTTGACCTTCTCGCACTCGCGCTTCTGCACCTCGTGCTTGTACTCCTGCTTGTCCCAGCTCTGGCGGCGGTCGAACGCCGGCTTCCAGCTGCTCATGGCGCGCTGGGCGGCCGCCGCGTCCGCCGCAGGGTGTGCCTGCGTGTGGGCACCGGTTCCGTTGGGCGGAGCCTGTTGTGGTGGGAAGTAGCAGGATCCAGGGTGTTGCTGTTGTTGTTGTTGTTGTTGTTGTTGTCTGGGCGTGAGGAGGGCGGCGCAGAGGTCGTCTGCCCCTGGGCCCCCGGGTGCGTTCGTGCTGTTGTTGTTGTTGTGGGTTTGCATGGTGGGAGATTGAAGGGGTTGATGTTGTGGAGCTTGTGGGACGGTTTGTGGGTTGTGGTCGGCGATGCAAGGGTTCTGTGCCTTGTTGGTGATGGAGTTTTTGTATCTTTGGAAGATTTTAGTAGTTTCAACGTTGGCCCGGAATCTCGATTGAAATCAGGAATGCGGCGAGGGTTGTTAATAAATGTTTGCAGTGGTTCGGTTCATCTCAGCTCTGACGATGATCGGTCTCATGGTGCATCGAAAGGTTGGTGAGGTCAGTGGGTGATGTCGGTGTGGGGCTCGCTTGGCGTTATCCGGGCTTAACGGTGGCGCCAAGATCTCTTCAATTGGAAGTCGATCGTTTTGCCGAATGACCGGGTCCGTTCTTTCAACCACCCACAAAAGCGACCCGTGTCACGGCATTGCATCACGACGCGTGCCGCGCGCATCAATCCCCACTGGCTTTCTCCGCCCTGGTGTGCTCGCCGAAGCATTGCCGCTCAATCCAGAACTCGGCGACGGCTTGGGCAGTTGCGCGCTCAATCTCGCTGCCGCCGAGGGACTCCCCGGGCTCCGCGGCAGTCTCCAGAAGCTGCGTGTGGTGCTGGGACTTGCTGAACCCGTCGACTGCCGTCCCATGGAGAGCGGGTTCGGTATCCTCAGCCGGTTCAACGCTGCCGCCGGGTCATTGACCTTCTCGCCAAACGACTCTCGGATCGTCATGCGCGTGGAACCGGTCGACTGCATGGACCTCGGCGAGCTGTGCGGCGGCTGCAGAGACGAGCCCTTGTGCCACAAGCGCTGGTGCATCCAGGCCCGTGCGGGAATCTGGAGGTCGCCCTCGAGCTCCGCCGGGTTTGGTGTGCTGCCGATTGCCGGAGACGCGGACTCGAGCTCGGGCGCGGGGCGTGCCATCGAGTTGGCCGTTGCCGAGTTGGCTCTCGTGTGCCGACTCCCTCTCTCCAAGTTGGCCCCATGACTATCCCTTGTTGAGCGCGATCCCTTTCGCTTTATGGCCTTCTTGTGCCGCCGAATCAGGAGGAACGCAGCAACCCACACCAGAATTCCCCCCACCACCGTTGCGACGACAATGACAACGATGTCCGTTCCCCGGTCCAGCGACCCAATCCCTCCGTTCGAGTTGCCCGATGCAGTGTTTTCCGGGCCAAGGCTACCTGTCGGGTTCCCGGTGTCAAAGATCAGGGTGACACCTTCAGTGCGCGTGTTGGTGTCCGTGATTAGGGTGTCCAACGCCGTCGTCGTGGACCGTTGCTCCAGTTTCCCCGTGGTTTTCGTCGCGGAACTGGTGGTGCTTGTCGACCGAGTGGAAGTCACGAGTGTGGTCTTTGCTTCTGTCCTGGCGAGCCTCAAGCCTGGTGTGAGGGGGTGTGTCTCGAGCATGCTGAGGTCTGCCTTGGCCCATCGGATCTGGATTGCTGGTCCCACTGTGATGACTGACCCAGCCGTCATTGCATCACACGCGAAACCCCATACACCCCCGCGGAAATCAGTGATGTCGGTGGTGCAGCTCAGGCCGGCCGGTACGCAGTAGACGGCGGTCTCTCCCCGCGAGATGGCAGGAAACCCTTCGTCCGTCCTCGTCTTCGTGATACCACAATTCGGGCCAACGACAAAGCCTCGGGGGCAGATGGCCGGTGAGTAATAGTGGAAGCCGGCTCGAGCGATATTTTTCCTCCACGACGGGGGATCGCACGAGGCAGGTCCTGTTGTCGGAAAAGCCGGGTACTGAGAGGGCAACCGGTTGGTCGTCAAGAGCCAGCTCGTGGGGCAAGGAGGCGTAAATACGGATGTTAGTGCAGCCAACGGCCCCGCGCCGCTGCGAGTTGCAGTTGGAGCTGACATCTAGCCCGGGTGGCGTGGAAACCCACATCAGCTCTCCTGTTGGGCCGGCAGAAGCATCACGTCGGGGAGTCAAATCGCCTCGGACACCTAGCAGATGGGCCAAAGATGGGCTACATATTGCTCAGCGACGCGTAACCACGGGAAGCCCAAGCATCTTATCCCCCTCTGCTATCTCGCTCATGCCGCAGCCCGTCATCGTCATCCTTCCCACGGTAAAGATGCACGCCTGGATGAGATCCGGGTTGGTGACATCCCGGATGGCGGATGCAAGGCACACCGTTATTGGGTACCACAATATTGCCCCTGCTGCGCAACGCAAAATTCCGTGGGTCCATGACCTCAATCAGCACGCGACCTGGTTCTGGAAACGTTGCTCGACTGTTGGTGTCTACAAGCATGAAGTCGCATGGCGAGGGAAGCTCCCGTGCGGCACAGGCACGGCGTATCACAGCATCCACATGCCAAAAACAGCACCGACTGCCCACCCCCAACAGTCTTGACACGGAACTTTGCTTCATTACAGCCAACGCCAACTGTATCGAACCCCGCGATGTCCTCGCTCCGAGCACTCTGCTCGAATCCGCGCATCTGACGACATGCAGATCTCGCTTTTACAACTTGCTGCACATTCCACAACGCGGGGTAGTCTCAACGTGCCAGCCCCCACGCTCCAGCTGAGCAGCCCTCCTAACACCGCCGCACGACTGCTGACGCCATGGATTCCGTGGACGTTTCAGGTCGGCTCAACAGCCATCCCCGGCGGTGGGCAGAGGAAGGGTCCAGCGGGCCCGTCTTGGCATCCGTCAGCGTGCGGCTGTGATGCAAGGAACCAACCCCGGATCCGGGCTGAGCTTTTGGAGATAACCCTGAACCGCACTCAGCCTTGGTGAAAGCCTTGCCTCCGGGCCGGCGAGTATCTTTCCGGGTCGGCCGTTTGAACGGGATGGGTGCCGGACCATGACCCGTCCGGCGGCACGCACAATTAGTCTTTTGCCCGTTGGAACTTGACGAGGGCTCAGAGGGAAGTGAGGAATTTACCGGACTGCCGGGTTATACGTCGTTAACGGTCAAGGAGATGCCCCCAACGGCACTGCTGGTGAGGTTGGCCGAGCAGTGTGTTGATGGACAGCTTTTTGAAGACCAACTGCGTGGCATGGAGACAAGCGCGAGAACAAGCCAACAACACCAGGTCGAGTCTCTTAATGACTACCTTCCCGGGCCAGACTCGGCATTTTGGCTTCAACCCCGAACGACGGAGCAGGCCGCACCCCGCACCACCCCTGACGTTGCTTTTGAGTCGTCCTCGAATCCATTTGCTTCCCTCGCAGCTCGCAGCCTTTTGCCTTTTGCCCAGAGATCCAGCAAACCCGCCATCAAAGTACACGACGCATCAGACCCCTAGCTTCAGCCATCAACCCACGTCACGCCCCCTCCGAGTCCTGCCTCAGCGCCTGCCAGCTCGGATACACCTGCAGCGCACCCTCAATACTCTGCACGAGCCCGAAGAAGACAGTCATTACAAAGACGAGGATGGCGACCCAGAAGGTGTACCACTGCACCGAGTTGCGGCGGTCGTTCCACAACTGGCGCAGGCCGCGCGGGCGGGACTCGTCAAAGGCCTGCTTGAGGATGACGAGGCGGTCGTGCCAAAAGGCAAAGTGCTCGAAGCGCCGCGTCTGGGCGCGCAGGCTGCCGCACCGGCCGAGGGCTGGGTCGAGGCCGTGGCTGGAGACTTGGGCGAGCAGCCAGCGGCGGGACTGGCGGTTGTTTTGCGAGAAGAGGAGGGTGAGCGTGCAGAGGGTTTCGTCGAGGAAGGGGTGGGGGAAGAGGGGGGTTGCGAGACTGGAATAGATGAGAGGTAAGGTCGCTGACTACCAGTTCCGAGACGCAATAGGACTTCTTACCACTGCTGGTATCTCAGAAAGCCGGCGTGGTGGAAGATGAAGACGGTCTGGTCGTCGTCCGACAGCAGGAGATGGTCGACGATGTTGCTGGTCCACTTGATCTTCATGCCGCCGACGTATGCGAGGTTCCGGGCGGTGAAGAGCCTCCCCAGCCTGGGATTGTCGGGCTGCAGCTCCTTCTCGGGCTGGAAGTGCCTCCCGATGGCTTGCCGGAGGGTTTGGTGGCCGGACCACGTCAGGGGTTGGAGCCCGAGAAGCCAAACTTGTGCACACCCACTTCTGCCATCATCAGCAGGCTTCCGCACAAGTCTATGGTGGGGTCTGTCGTCCTCGACTCGCAACCCAGGGACGAGGAGATCTCGGCTCTCGTCGCATCTGACAAGATCTGCCTGGCGATAGCGACGAGAGCGTCGTGGGACTTTACGCAGATGTGGATGCCGCCGTCTCGAGAGAATCGCTGGCACCGCGTCAAGTAATAGTCAAAGTAGGGCGACATGTTCAGGCATGCGACGGTGTCCTGCTTCATGCCGCAGGCTCCCCATAGCTCTTGCAGTATCCAGGCTCGGAGGCGTGTAGGAATGGGGTATGTCTGCAAAGAGGTATCCATTTCTGCCGTCGGGTCGAACGCATGGATCACGTCACTGGGATCAAGAGTTGCTCGGCTTCGGTACGTGTACCGTGTACGATTGTTGGGTAATGTCCTTCTCGAAAAGGACTCTGCATTGCTGCAACAAGCTCGAGAGGCATCCCGCCGATGCCCCCCATGAGCCGGTTCAAGATATGCTGAAAGCTGGGGTTTTATCTCGGGGGGTTTACCATGCTTTCCCTCTCTCTGGACTGAGATGTGTGATTCGATAAGATCTGGCTTGTTGGCGTGGCTGAGAGCCCTTCACCTGCAAGCCCCATGCAGGCCGGGCTGTCCCGCCCCGACGCGGAGCGGGGGTCTTAATGGGCCCGGGTGACGGGTACCGCTTCCTCATGACAACGTTCATCCCTTCCTTCCTCCATCTCCCGAGCTTTCTTGTGTTCTGCCCAGTTGCATACCTCTCACTCACTCTTCCAGACCTCGGGAAGGCCATCATCATGGACTTCATCCAGCGCAACCGCAAACCTCGGCCGTACGCGGCCAACTCGACAGGGCGACCCCGCGGCACGCTGAAGCTGGGCTCGGGCCTTGGCCGCGTCCAGGTCTACGAAGCCATCGGCGAGGCAAGAGACGTCTTTGTCAACGAGCTCAGCCACGCCATCGTCTCGTACCTGAACGACAACAGCGACGAGCTGCAGGACTCGGCCAGCTTCGTCGACCTCTCGCTCTTCATGATGGTGAAATCGGCAGACGGGACAAAGCCCATCGTCATGTTTGTCTCGGACGACAAGCGAGTCCGCAAGCAGGCCTTTCGCATGATCAAGCAGAGCGGTATCATGAAGGAGTACCCCGACTTTGGCCTTGGGGAGATGGACCTGAAGGCTGAGTTTGAGGACTTGAGACCTCTTGGTTCCCTGCCTGATTTGACGAGTGCTCTGGGGGCTGATTCTCAACCGATGGCCTTTGAGGCCCCGGAGGAGAGGATCGAAGTATTCGAGAACAAGACGGAGAGATGCAGAGGACGGCGGTTGGAGGTGCAGTTTCAGCATGGGTCGACCACCAGAGCCAGCCAGGCTGTTGCCGGAGGCGCCGTCAGCTATAAGAACCGCTACCTGCTTCACTCTGTCGGTCACTTCCTGCGAGAGGCACCACAAGGTCAAGTCATGGACACGCGGCGGCAATCGTTCGCTTCCGAGTCAAGCGACGATGAGTGCGAGATCATGGGTCTGAGCGACGATGACGACGAGGACGACGACGAGGCTGTCACAGTTACCAGCCGCGGCATACAAACCCCTGTTCCTAGCGACTCTGAATTGGCATCCAACAGCCCTTTGGACATTGAAGCACACGGAATTCGGATCGCCGGGAGGGAGGAAGATCGCTTTCCGAGTTCGGCCCCCCATCACGGCCAACAACACCAAAGCCCTTCAGCTGGAAGGGTCCGCCCATTGAGAGAGAAGAGGTCGGGCACTGTCATCATCTTAGAGACAACCTCGGTGGGTTTTATCTACCCTTATGTTTCTGTTTCTGTCTGCTGATCTGAAATCCGCAGGAATGATGCGAGCTTGTCAGCCGGCTATCCTTCCCCTGACTCGTCACGAGGGAGACTCAAGGCCGAAGCCCTCACAAGGGAGCTTCGTCAACGAGGGCGAGGATGATGTTCTCAGCGGAGAACTGACTCCTGTGTCGCTGGCCAGCCGCCCATTCGAGGAGCTCCTTGCGGCATTAAACAGAGCTTCTCGCGGAGAGCCAAAGCAAATACCCCATCAAACGCCACTGAGTTATGGACAGTCTGTGAGAATTGGCCATGTCGCTCTGATCTCGACACTCCTGGATTCTGCATTGGTGCAGCTAGACACCGGTACGGCTAACGCGAGCGATGGGGATATGCCAGAGCCTCAGGACACGGCCATCCGGCTCGAGTCGTACCAGGAGCACATCGAAACCAGGCCAAGTGACACTGGTATCCGAATATCGACAGCCACAGACACCATTAGCGGTACGCTTTCAGGGACCCCATCCTTTGTCCGCCTACCCGGCTCGAGAATCTTCCAGGAGGTCTACACAGCCATACTGTACAGACCCCTTTTGCCGGGGGACTGCGGAAGCTGGGCTCGGCACGCCGTCAGCGGGAAGCTCTTTGGTCACGTCATTGCCGGGAGTCCGACGACCGGCTTGGTCCTCGTGATGCCCGCAGCCAAAGTCTTCGCCGAAGCCCTGGCAGCCCTCTCTGCATCAGAGGCAAAGCTTGAGGGGGTCACATCGACTGGCTAAGCAGGATCCCTCATCCCTCGGGATTTGCAGGGTGAGGCGGCCGAACATATGGCTGTCGGCGAACCGGTGGGCACCGAGAGGGACGGTCTGAGGACTATGCTCACAAGAGTCACATGGAGACAACTGAAAACCTGCCGTCAATGCCGCCAACGTCGCAGAGCATCCAGCTAACCACGGACACCGCCGACCGAACCCGCCCTGCAACACCCTCTATGTCAGCAACCTGCCCAAGGACGCTTCGGAGTGGGAACTGAAAGCCATGTTCTCGAGATAGCAAGGCTACAAGCGTCTCTGCTTCAGGAAAAAAACAAACGGGCCTCTGTGCTTTGTTGAGTTCGACGACATCGCGTTAGCGAGCAAGGCTTTGCGCGAGCTCCAGGGACAGCCCTCCGAACATTTCAGAACAGCGTCAGAGGCGGCGGCATCCGCCTGAGCTTCGCCAGAAATCCGCTCGGCGCCCGTTCGGGACAGAACATCGGTTGAAACAGAGCGGCTAACATGCACACGCTCCAGACGGGCGGGAGTGCATATGCATGGCATTGTCAGGCGCCGGAGCTGGAATGTGGGTTTGGCTCGCCATCTGAGCACGAGAGCTGGCCGAGTTTAGCAGGTGGCGTGTAGCCGAGCAGCGTCCTGATTTGATGCGCTGCGTCGGTGCGGAAAGGGCCGGGTGATAACGGGAAAAAAAGAGGATAATGGGATTTGGGACATTCCTTTGCCTTGAGCCGTTGTGCACTGACTGGTCGCTGAGAAGGATGGCGTGGTTCGGTGAAGAATCATATATGATCTACTATACTTTTGGCAGGTGAACGGTGGTGATATTTGATGTTGTACTTTGTGTTAAAGGATGGATCATGGAAGCGTTGCCATGACTCTTGAATTCTGAGAGAATCGGCACAGCAGAGGTTCACAC
>MU863651.1:222273-248449 GCA_033575675.1 Parathielavia hyrcaniae | reverse complement strand
TCCGTGTATTGGCACCTGGCAAGGCTTTCACGGCATTGATAAAAGTTTCAGATTTCACAGGGTTAGGGTTATATGAGCGGATTTGGTGGGGTCATAGTACAAGTGAGACAGATGGCATAGTACGTGGATGTGTTCTCTTTTTTTAAGACTGCGGTTCCCAACTTCCCGTTCGAGAGGATATCATAACCCTAACCCTTTTTGAAGCTGTCCCGGTGGTGGGGCACTGAACAATTTCTCAATTCAGCGGCAACACTCTAGTTGCAACATCACCACCTCACTGCTGGCAAAGTTGATCGTGTCTCTCTCGCTTCATCTGGATTCCTTTGGAATAAAATCCACACTCCTTGTCGCCCACATCACAACCGCTGCAAGTATGGGACCGCAACCAGGCCAAAAGACAGTGCTTATCACCGGGTACGCTTCCCCCAGCCGCATCTCGGCCTTGTCCCCGCTGCTAACCTCAACCCTAGCTGCACACCGGGCGGCATTGGCCATGCGTTGTGCATGGAGTTCCACGCCAAAGGCATGTCACTCCGAGCCATGATTAGTGAACATTCACCACAGCTCTGACACTCAGCCAGGCGTGCACGTCATTGCGACGGCGCGGAACCCAGCCGTGCTCTCCGAGATGGCCGCCCTAGGTATGACCACCTTTCCCCTCGACGTCACCAACGAGGAGAGCATCAAAGCCTGCCACAAGGCTGTCTCCCATCTCACCGGCGGCAAGCTGGACATTCTCGTCAACAATGCGTGGGTTCCACCCTGCCCACCGGTTCCCCTTCCTTCACCACACACTCATTAACATACAACCCCCTGCAGCGGCCGCACCCATACCCACCCGGCAACCGACATCTCCATCCCGGACGTCCGCCAGACCTTTGAGACGAACGTCTTCGGCGTCATGGCCATGTGCGCGGCTTTTGCCGACCTGCTGATCGCCTCGCGCGGCCTCATCGTCAACATCGCCTCACTCGCCGCCGTCACCCCCTACGTCTTCGGCTCCGTCTACTGCGCGAGCAAGGGCGCCGTCACGGCCTACTCGCGCACGCTCCGCCTCGAGCTCAAGCCCTTTGGCGTGCGCGTCATGGTCGCCATGGCGGGCACCGTCCGGAGCCGGATCGCGAGCCACGCCCACCGGGCCCTGCCCGACGACAGCATCTACCAGCGCGTGCGGGCCGTGTTTGAGAGGCGGCTGACCTTCTCGCAGAACAACGCCACGGTCGGGACGGAGGAGTTTGCGCGGAAGCTGGTGGCCAAGGCGGTGGCGCCCGAGTGGCCCCTGATGCTGAGGGAGTGGTTCGGCAGGCCGGATTGGTTCTGGGCCGGCGGGTGGGCGAGCGGGGTGTGGGTTGCCACCTGGCTTGGGGAGTGGGTGTTGGACTTTGCCCTGTATCGCATGATTGGGATGAAGCAGCTGGAGGTTGTGCTGAGGGAGGAGGAGAGGCAGAAGAAGTTGAAGTGAGGGACTGGTTTGAGGTAGCTGGCGTCTACTTGGAGGGTGATTTGGCCTTTGCCGGCACATGTACGTGTGCTTTCCGCTGTCGTTTGACCGAGGACTGGAGCGTCAAGCCGCATTGTATTCTATATCGTTGGTACGTGGATGGGCACGAATGGAATCAGAGCCTTAACCATCAGCTGAGGAATTTGCATAGCATTAGGTAAGGTATGTTCCTATTGCTGGCCACCGTAATTCGTCCGGTGGATAAGAACAACATACGGTGCCGGTATTTATCTTTCATAAGCTTCTATGATGCCTAATCGCAACCTTTAAGAAAGTCTACCAGTGGTAGGTATGAAGCGGTTAGAGCACATAAGCCGCCAGGTCACACACTCGAAACGCGTAATTGAGAATGTCAAGGTACCTAATTTGCGCCACCGTGGTAAGGTCATGACAGGGTCAGACGACTAACCCAAGAGCTGCATTATACATCAAGAATTAAGGGTTAGTTAAGTGGTTGCTGTTATAGCAGATATTGGGCGTCGGTTGTGATTAGCGATCAAGTGATGATAACTTGAGCTGGCTCTCGAAGAAGATCTGGGTGGAAAGTGCTGTCGAAAAATGGACAATCAATCAGAGAACGAAGAAGGTTCAAGAATCTCTTCTGGCCTCCTGTCTTACTAGGAAAGATGGATGTAATTAGAACTTAAAGTCTAAAATAGCACTGAGATATGGACAGGCAAGTACTTCAAATACGAACCCTGGAATTCACTGGAACTGTCCTAGGATAAAAGAAGGATAGTTACATGACTCGGGAGTGCAGATAATAGTCAAGCGATATTCTGAGATCAAGATCCTGGACCCGGGAAAGTCGCGCGAGAACCTAGATCAGAATATCGCGCCGTTGACTGAGTGTCTTCTACTGGGCTGAGTTGGCTTGTCAGCATGTGTCCATTTGAACGGACTTCGTGCCCCTCCTCGGTATGGTGGCACGCCGTGGCGTAGGAATGTACATGGAGCGAGTCACTTGGTCGTGGTCCTGAGGTGAGTCAGGAGCACAACTCTTCACGAAGCGATCGGTCATCCAGAATCTGCAGAGTTTGCCACGCAAATGGATGACATCCAATCTATATTGCTACGGTTTGGTTGACTCCGAGTCAGTCGCGGCCAGAGGGGTTGGATGTTTGTTCCCATAGAACCCCGAATTCCATGATATCTACAGATGCAGAGTTAACCGGGAAGCTCAGACGGTAGAAGCAGTTGGTCTATACAGGCCCAACCATGGTTTCGACGAGAGTAGTAATTGCAGCCTGAGTGACCGTTCTGTCAAACACCAGTCGGACAACGGTAACATCGATTGTGCACAAGGACGGTGCCGGTGACGGTCTGGTCACGAGCCTCCTGACAAGCGTCATTACTGGTTGATCGGCGGCAACATCGATGACCAAAGCCTCGGGCGGTTCAACACTGTTGTCGTAGTAGCCATACATGATAGGAACTGTAGGGGACTCCCGTCTTGTTGAAGGAGCAAGACACGTGCGACGGCATTGCGGCCAGTTCGGAATCCAGGCTGCCAAATCGCCCCATAAAACCCGGGGGCGCCGTCTGGCTGCACTAGGCTAGAGGCGGAGACATGTTGTACTAAAATCTAGCAACAGGTCGCGAAGTGTAACATGGTAGGTTTGTGGATGAGAAATGAGCCTGGCTTCAAGTGACCGGAGTGGTGGTCGCTGTCGGTTGTTGTCGAGCATCACCGTCCGGAGAGAGCAGCAAAGTCCTGGAATTCGAGTTAGTTGATACTCTTTGCTCCGATCGGTGCAGTGCAAGGATGGAAAGAATGTTGAGAGCTTCAGTAGGTTGTCTTTTAATCACAGAAAGATCTCATCCCCGTCTTGAAACATTGTTTGAGAACCTAAGATCATCATGATGCTCGAAAGAAAGAAGAATACAAGAAAACGAACTCACACATACACTGTAGCGGAAGCTCTCCATGCAGTCAAAAGCTCCATTGTCGCTGATTCTGAACCGGCGGATGGTTTGTTGTAGGAGTTGAGAAAGGAAAACCGTTCGAGAAGCTCAGGCTGCGCTTGGATTTTGTTCGGCTTGACCCACGGTCCCACACAGGCCCCAGCCAATGGGATGCTGTCCCACCGCATTATCGGGCCGCTGATAACGGTGGGCGATCAGCCTTCCTCCTGAGCTCGATGCAATGCGCCACCCGAAATGCCGACGAGGCACCCTTCCGCTTGCTGCAAACTCCCGCCCCCAACAACCACGACTTCGCGACACCGGCAGCTGATGAGTTAATCTATCAAACTCTACTGCGAGTGCTTACTGCATCTCTCTGTATTTCATCGCTCATATTCCTCAGCATGGCGATTCTCGGCCGCCTGCGGCTGCTACTCATCGGGTCGTTGATCACGGCCTCGATCGCGAACCCCGTGGAAAGGCGACATCTCGACAATGATGAGGACGATACCCCCTTGCCACTGGTAATTTGGCATGGTAAGCGCGCCTGAGTCGGCGACCAAGAAAGTCGTTCCTTGCTAACTTGAAACCTCCAGGTCTGGGCGACACCTACAACGCCGACGGCATGCGAAGCGTGGCCGAACTCGCCGAAGCGATCAACCCAGGCACGCTCGTCTACGCCATCCGCATGGACGAGAACGCCGCGCGCGACCGATACGCCTCTTTCGTCGGCAACGTGACCGACCAAGTAGCCAAAGTCTGCGCCGATTTCGCCGCGCACCCAATCCTCTCGACCGCTCCGGCCATCGATGCGCTCGGCTTCTCCCAAGGCGGCCAGTTCCTCCGTGCTTACGTCGAGCGGTGCAACAACCCGCCGGTGCGAAGCCTCATCACGTTTGGCTCGCAACACAACGGCATCTCGGCCTTCCGCGACTGCACCCCGACCGACTGGGTCTGCCGGGTCGCCATGGCCGTGCTGAGAGGCGACGCCTGGAGCAGCGCGGTCCAGAGCAGGCTCGTCCCCGCGCAGTACTACCGCAACCCGGAGGAGTACGAGCAGTACCTGGAGCACTCCAACTTCCTGGCCGACATCAACAACGAGCGCGAGGTCAAGAACTGGACGTACAGGAAGAACATGGAGCGGCTGGACAACTTCGTCATGTACATGTTTGAGGACGACACGACCGTCATCCCCAAGGAGACGGCCTGGTTCGAGGAGGTCAACGGCACCGAGAGCACGCCGCTGCGCGCCCGCCGCCTCTACACCGAGGACTGGATCGGCCTGCGCGCGCTCGACCGCAAGGGCAGGCTCAAGTTCCGCACCGCGCCCGGCGACCACATGCAGCTGTCTGATGAGCTGCTTATGGAGGCCTTTGGCGACTTTTGTGGCCCGCTGAACCTGCGGCGTGGGAGGTCTGAGCCGCGCCCCGGGGACCGAAACGGAGGCGGCGATGATCTGTGATGAGAAGGTTGTGACACATTCACATGCTGCAGCTGCAGTGCAGCACCTTCTGTCTCTTTTACTTTGCGGCACATAATTTCTGTTGCATTTGGGCGCATACGGGTTCTGGGTATGGGTACCTGGGTATTATCTGTGGAAGCACAGTGAGGAGCGACGGGACTCGTGAGATATCTGTCACATGAATGGGCTATTTTGTTCTGCGACATAGCGAGCGCATACCAACACAGTGATCTGGGAATGGGATATGGCGTTTGTGGGACTGGGTATATCAAGACAGCGCGAATGGATTTCTTTAGGCGCACAGCCGTTCTCCGTTACGGCTTTCTGTCTTGCCTGGCGCGAGACCCATATCTCTTGCTTCAGCAGTCAGTGATGGCGTGGCGGTTTTGTGAGCAGCCATGAGGAGTGTCGAGCCGGATTCTGAGTTGAGGGCGATCATCATGCTCCCGCAGACAACCTGATTGCCCGGTCAAGCCGGGATTGGAGTCGTCGTGGACAGAAGCAACCAACAGACAGTGATACGCGGCGAATAGATGTTCAAACTCGACTACCTTGGTACCTCCGGTCCAAAAGTAATACGACTAGATTAATCTGAGCCTGGAATTGAAGTTGACGTTCTAGCGGAGTATGCTGGAATCATCTTCAGAAGTTCAGATCAGACATGTCGTGAACGCGGGTTAGGGTTGGTTTGCTGTCGATGTCGAAAGATACGCCCACGTGTACAGCCCAACGGCGTAATTTACACCAGGAAACGTTTCATCCTGACCAGACGCGCCGGGCAGTGGGCCTGGGCACGGTCAACGCGCCCACCACAAGCTCGTTATTAACGAAATCGCGCGCTCCAATGCTGAGACCGCGGCACGGTCCCGCCGACACGACCACGACCTGCATCTCTTAAATACCAAATCCCCACCCCCGGCACACTTTTGGGCCTCCCCCAACCAGACCACCCGTTGCCAATTCCAAACCGCCAGTAGAATAACTTTTTCTGTTATCCTTTCCAATTTTGCGCCGCGTTTCCTGCCACAGGCGTTTCTCCTGCTACTCATCCAACCCGGCTTGACTTACACGAAAAACGCGGTACTGGCCGGCTGGAGCTCGGCAGTGGGGAAGGGGCTGCACCCGACGCGTTTTGGCGCGACCACCGGTCTCTGCTCTCCGGCCCACACTTTTCAACGTGTTGTCGACATCGTTGGAGCTTGCACTCGCAGCAATTGTCATGATCAGGGCGTGACAAACTCGAGATATGGACTCCTCCCCGTCAACGGGCAGCAAGGCTCTCGAGCCGAGCCTGCCCACAGCAGCTGGCGTGAAGCGGCCCGCTCCTTCACTGCTCCCGGCATTCGAGCCTCTGTCGTCCTCGCCAATCCTGCCGCGACCTTCCAAAAGGCACGCAAACTCCCATGCCTTCCTCAAGTATCCCACTCCGGTTCCGACCTCGAGCACCGGTATCCTCTCGTCGAGCCCTCCGCGTCTTGGGTCGCGGCCCGCTCTTCAACGGACGCAGTCGACCGTCTCCGAACGCGCGCCTCTTTCCAGTGTCCCGTCGGTGGAGCTCAAAGAAAACGGCGAGACGGTGCTCATGGGCCGGTCCAGCAGCTCGTCCAACTACCAACTGTCGGCAAACCGTCTGATCAGTAGGGTACATGTCAAGGCCCGGTACATTGCGGCGACCGCTGCTCTGGAGCCCAACAAGATCGAAGTCATCTGCAACGGTTGGAATGGGATGAAGCTGCACTGCCAGGGGCAGACGTGGGAATTGGCCAAGGGAGACTCGTTCATGTCGGAGACCGAGGGTGCCGAAATCATGATTGACGTCCAGGACGCGAGGGTGTTCGTTCGGTGGCC
This sequence comes from Parathielavia hyrcaniae, assembly GCA_033575675.1. NCBI lineage: Eukaryota > Fungi > Ascomycota > Sordariomycetes > Sordariales > Chaetomiaceae > Parathielavia > Parathielavia hyrcaniae. The sequence goes on along the minus strand of MU863651.1, from coordinate 241,733 downwards.
GCGTCGGGATAAGGACCAAGACGCGTTGGGCCATCTGAGCGATTCAACGTGGGACGAGTCTCCACGTCTGAGGGTTCCAAGGGCGGGATCTGAGCTGCATGGCAGTCCGCTCAGGAGGGCGACTCGTCTTGCCAGCCCCGAGTCGCCCACGCCCGCCAATGCCTCGACGTCGGCCGGAAGCCTCGACAACCTGTTGCCGCGGGCAAATGAGGACGACGATGCCCTGGTGGAGATTTATGAGGATGCCAGTGCCGACGAGAAGTCACCTCCTCGCTCCAAGCCGGGCAACGCTGAGGCCAGCTTCATGACCCAGGTCGCGGTCGACAGTTTCTCCAGTGACCTGAGCGACCCGCAATCTGACGACGAGAACGGCCTCAACGAGAATGACCCGATCATGCACTCGTTTGCTTTTGGCACAAACATCTCCGGTCGCTTCGCTTCCTTCTCCGCGGCCACCCCTCAGAAGCAATCAGGCACACGAAACCCGCTCGCCGATGTCCTGGAGTCATCGCCTCTCGGCCTGACAGACGCCAACACCTCAGCAGCAGACCCCATTCACTCCACCGGCAGCCCGGTCTCGCTAGCTGGCCTGAGCGCGGAAGCCAAAGAGACCATCACCAACCACATGATCAACCAGCTGGCCTTTTCGCGTCTGTCGTCGACGCCGCTATCGACCATCATGAACAACCTGCCCACGGACGACCGCAGGGGCGTGACCAAGGAGCAGCTGCGCGTCATGATCGAGTCGACGCCCTGCATCGGCATCATCCGCCGGCAGGGCAAGGACGCGGCGGGCAAGCCGCTCGAGAGCGAGTACTACTACACGCCGGAGCTGGACTCGGATGAGGCGAGGCGGCTGGCGGTCACGGACGGGCTCCGGAAACCGAGTCTGAGGGCTTGTCGGAAGCAGCACAAGGTGAGTCCCCTCTTCCGTTTTTTGTTTGTCGAAGCGTGCGTGGGTGGTTGATGCTGATGTGATCTCTCTGCAGCAATATTACTGGAAGCGGCCCAAGACTCCTTGATCATGAGTCGAACGAGCCATGTATCCTTATTTCGTCCCGTCACGCTGTCACAGCCTCCGTTCGGCAACCGAAGGAACGACTGCATGAGCCTGTCGGTGCTTGGGATGGGTTCCCTTGCCTCTATTTCTGTCGAATATTTGCTCAATTTTCTCGCCTTTCACGCTGTACTGGTCGATCTGTTTGCTTCGGGAGGAGCTGCATAGCGCAAGGCGTAATCTTGTTGGTGGATAATTGCTTGAGCCAGCCATGTTGCTGGTGTTCTGTACCGTCTCGTGGAGGGCTTTTCTGGGTCACTTTCTGTTTGCTAGAGCGGAGAAGGAGGCAAAAGCAAAGAGCGTGGAGGCGCTGGAAGGATATCCTCTCGTCTTTGATGCTGATGTAGTTATGGTTGGGAGGATGAACGAAACGAGTTTTGGTTCAGTACTGGGTGATATGGGTGTCAAGGTAACTGCGTGATGGGATCCTTACCGCCAAACGGACGGCATTCTCGATAAAAACTCGAACTTTTAGATTAGCAGGCACGGCGACGAGGATGGATGAGAATTCTGATGAAGCAGATGCACGAAAGCTGCCTGCTAGCCCCACCTGCCGAGTTCAGTAAGTGGCAGGATAGAACACGCCAATCACAGGACGCGCTTCCTTTCGCGGCGATAAGCGGAAAAACAAGGCTTCCGGATAACTAAGCCAAAATCTCGGTTTGGCCGAGTCCCAAGAAAACCGTCCACCAAACTTGACTGCGACGACCGACGACATCCAGTACCCAAAACCGCTACAATGTCAAAGTCCACAACCGTTACGAAGGCCCCTGATGTCTCGGCTCCGGTGGACCCTGAGCAGACCTTAAAGGCATGCAAAGCGCTTGTCGCGCACATCAAGAAGGCGGCCGCGCAACCGCGCGACGACGGCAAGAAGAACCTGCTCGCCGACGAGGAGTCAGCGATTGCCGAGACACCTGTCTGGCTCACTCTTACGACGAAGAGGCATATCCATGAATCGCATCGTATGTTGGCCGAACACTTTGCATGTCACTTGTTTCTTCGCGGATGCCATCTTGCACGTCACACTGCTCTGGAGTACGAGCTAACAGTGTCCAGGCCTTCAACCAGGAAAAATTGTCCTCCCCAACCCCCTCAACACCAGCGAAGAGCTCAGCGTCTGCTTGATAACGGCCGACCCACAGCGGTGGTACAAGAATGCTGTCGCCGACAAGTTCCCCGAGGACCTGCGGGCCAAGATCGGTCGCGTTATTGACATCAGCCACCTGAAGGCAAAGTTCAAGGCGTACGAGGCGCAGCGGAAGCTCTTCAGCGAGCACGACGTCTTCCTCGCCGACGATCGGATCATCAACCGCCTACCCAAGACTCTCGGAAAGAGCTTCTACAAGACGACGACGAAACGGCCCATCCCGGTCGTTCTGATGGCGCCGCGGCAAAAGGTTGACGGAAAGCGGGTACCGGCTCCGAAGGGCAAGAAACAGAAGCGCGACCCCGCCGAGAACGTCAACGCGCGGCCGATTGCCGAGATTGTGGCCGAGGTGCAGAAAGCGATTGGCGCTGCGCTTGTCCACCTCAGCCCGTCGACCAACACGGCTGTCAAAATTGGATACGCCAGTTGGGGGCCCGAGAAGCTGGCAGCCAACATTGATACGGTGGTGCGCGAGATGGTGGAGCGGTTCGTACCGCAAAAGTGGCAGAACGTGCGCAATATCTACGTCAAGGGGCCCGAGACGGCCGCCCTGCCCATCTACCAGACAGACGAGCTCTGGCTGGACGAGTCCAAGGTTGTGCCTGACGGGCAGCAGCCGTCGAGCGCCCTCCCGGGTAAGAACCGAGGGGAGAAGCCCAATATTGGCAAGAAGCGGAAGTCACTGGACGGTGAGCCCGAGCCGGCGGCCGCCCAGGAGCCTGCGACGGACGAGCGGCCCAAGAAGAAGCCGAAGAAGGATTTGCCGGAGAGCAACGATGACAAGCTTGACAAGGAGATTGCGGAACGGAAGGCCAAGCTGAAGAAGCAGAAGGCCGCGGCGAAGCAAAAGGTTGATGTTTGAGGATAATCCAGGCGAAATTTTGTGGCAGGATCCTCACAGGCGTGCGTTCGGCTTGCCTCTGTGGCTCGGCTTTGCATCACGGCTGGAGTTTTCGGAGTCCGGGAGAGGAAAAGGCGCGGTTCATGTTTAGGTCTATTGCTGTTCGTTCCGATGAAGATTTATCTTGCCAGTCTTTCGCCCATGTTCTGAATGACTGAACAAGCTTCGTCCACGTTGAAACTTCATCATCGCAGGTCGTCTTGATGGGTTAATCGACGATAGGCGACCTCCTGGATGGTTGTATCTGCGCCTTGTCGACCAGGCCTGCATCGCCGCCTTGGTACTCCAAATTGTCCTCCTTGCGGAGTCCCTGCCATCGTCTCTCGGTATTTCAAGACTTTTTCCACCAACTGGCTGGCTGTTGAGGCAGCTTCCAACGGTTCAAAATCTGGAATTCATCGAGGTTCCACAGCTAAGACCTACTTTATTACATGCCATACCATTCCTTGGGAGCCTTCCGGGAGGCCCGCTCATTTTGCGGGGGAGGAGCCTCAATCAGCATGTGGGGAATCGGGTACCTTCATCCAACCTCACCGGAACTGTACCATCTTGTAAGGCTGCAGGTGTGCCTGGCGAGTGCAGTGGCTACAGGTACTGCCCTCTTATGTGGCCGCGTAGCACTGTCTGAGATAGTCAAAGCCATTACATCCATTGCAGGGGGAGGAGCCCAACAACGCAAAATACCTTACACGGCCCAGGCCGTACTGATGCTGAGATGGGCTCAGCAAGAACAATAACGTAACACCTTGCAGCTCCGGTCACTCCAAACCGGGAGCTGGTAGGTCTATCTTGCACTGTTCTACCTTAGTTGGTACCTCATTAGGTTCACGAGGCGCTGACCTCTGGGCCACCAGTGTCTCGATCAACCGAGCCAGCAAACCAAGGCCCCCAACTCAACTGCCGAGAGCTTCCAACAACCCCACCATCCGACTCCAAAACACATTGTCTCTTCACACCTCTCAGCAGAACCTGCTTCAATGCTCTGACAGATTTGCCTGTCAAGTGCGGAGGGCAAGGCGAGAAAGATCTGCTGCCTCTTCAAAGTTCGTTCTCTTGATCCCTTCCCAGAATGTCCTTCCCGAGCAAGCGGGAGACAATATTCAAGGTGCCACGCTGAAGAGCACCTTGGGGAATGACCACCATGCTACATTTGTAACAGTTGATCAGGGCCTTGATCCTTTTCTGGCAACTGTGAGCAAGGAGGTCTGCAGTGTAACGCCTCTCCGCATTTCCCCTCGCTCTCTACTTCTGATATCCGAGCTCCCCCGCCGTTGGTTGAACCCGCGGCTGTGCATCCGCCTGACATCCCATCAGTTGCAAACCATCCTGATCAGCCAATGGCCCGAGTGGCTGGGTCACAAACTCCTGTGATGTTGAACCGCCTTGGCGGACATCCGCCGTATGGCTGCGACGGGATCGGCAGATGCTCCAAGTCGTGCCTGGCAAGACTCGGGCAAGACGTCCCTGTTTGGGCGTGAGGGGATCTAGTGCTGGCGGTTGGACAGGTACCACTGGCTATTAACCCCTATGACCGCCACCGCACCCGATTTGCCGACCCAGAACATTGCAACTTATATCCTCCTGGGACTGGCAACTTCAACAACCGCCCGCCAAACAGTCACCCTTCCTTCAACAACAAGCCTATTCTGCCAAGGCCCAACACCCTGATCCTGTGCTGCGAGCCCCAGCAGCCACCATTTCTATCACAATGGGCGTCCTCAAGACCGACGACGAGGACCAACGGCCCCAAACCCTCCTCGGCGTAGCACTAACCCTCGTCACCACCCAGTGGGCCGCCATCCTCGTCTCTTTCCTCCTCCTCCGTGCGCTGCACAAGCGCTACGCCTCGCCGCTGCGCAAATACCCAGGCCCTTTCCTAGCCTCGGTGACGCGGCTCTGGAAGGTCAAGTCGGCGGCGTCGGGGCGCACGCACCTGGACCACATCGCGCTGCACCGGCGGTACGGCCCCGTGGTGCGCGTGGCGCCGGGCGAGGTGTCGGTGTCGTCGCCCGAGGCGGCGCGGGCGCTGCTGAGCGCGGGGCGGCGCTTCTTCAAGACGCCCTTCTACGGCGTCTTCCCGCCGCCCGAGAACCCGGACATCTTCACCGAGACGCGCGAGGACGTGCACGCCGTCAAGAAGCGCGTCGCCAACGTGCCGTACGGCATGGCCGCCATGCAGCAGCTGAGCCCCTTCATCGACGACGCGATCGAGCTGCTGATGACGAAGATTGACGAGCACATTGTGCTGGCGGGGGGGAACAGTGGGAGAGGGGGGGTGGTGTTTGATCTGGGGGATTACCTGCACTACTTTGCGTTTGACGTGCTCGGCGAGGTGGCGTTTAGCAGGAGCTTTGGGTTCCTGGCCGAGGGGAGGGATGTGGATGACGCCATCAAGACGATCGATCGGTCGCAGATGTATAATGGGATTATTGGGCAGGTGCCTGAGTTGGATCATCTGTTGAGGAGGAACCCGCTGTGGCAGTTCATCCCCTGGTTGAGCACCAAGAATGCGCTCATCACGAGGATGGCGCTCGAGGAGATGGCCCGGCGGCAGCCGTTTCACAAGGACAATGGCGGGGGGTTGTTGAGGAGCGGCGATGGGAGGCAGGACCTGATGGCCAGCCTGATCCAGGGGCATCTCAAGGACCCCGAGAAGTTCGGGGAAGGTGACGTGTTTGCAGTGGCGCACGGTGCCATGTAAGGGTTCCCGCATATTTGGTTGGTGAGAGGTCATGACTGACGACTAATTGTTCCAGCTTCGCCGGCTCCGACTCGACCGCCTCGACGATGCAGTCCTTCTTCTGGCACATACTCGACGACAGGCGCGTCTATCAGTTGCTCGTGCACGAGCTCGAGGACGCCGTCCGCGCGGGCAGCATCCCCGCTGATGGCAACCTCTCGTGGAACCAGTCGCAGAACCTGCCCTACCTGCAGGCCTGCCTCAAGGAGGCCATGCGCGTGCGCCCGGCCGTCGGCCTCAACATCACGCGCCTGGTCCCGCCCGAGGGCGCCGAGCTGGACGGCCACTTCTTCCCCGGCGGCACGTCGGTCGCGTGCAACGGGTGGGTGCTGCATCGAGACAGGGACGTCTTTGGGCAGGACGCCGACGACTTCCGGCCGGAGCGGTGGCTGGAGGACGAGGAGAGGGCCAGGAGGATGGAGCGGTACATGTTTCAGGTGAGTTTGTCAGATTCTTCCTTGCCGTCCTCTAGGAAAGTCCTGACAGGGTCGGTAGTTTGGCGGTGGCAGCCACTTGTGCATTGGCAGGAACCTGGCACTGCTCGAGATCAACAAGGTCGTCCCGAGGTTACTGCGCGACTACCGGTTCGAGCTGGCCCATCCCGGGCGGCCACTCAAAGCCAACGCGTCGTTCTTTGTGGTGCAGACGGGACTGGAGGTGTATGTCAAGAAGGCGTAGATCACTCGCTGGAGCAAGGCATCAGGCGTCGTAGGAACATACCTACCAAGTGATGTACGCATGTGTAATTCTTCGAACGGCAGCTGATGAAGCGTACGCTGCGGTAGCATGGGACGTACTTTTTTGACGATCAAAGGAGCGAGTAAAGAGGGGTTGATAAGAAAGCGATCGTCGTCCAGTCCCCACCGGCCACTGTTTGTCGTGATATCCACGTTGCCGCGGCAGCTGTTCTCACAGCAGTAACAATGGGAGCGAACATTGCGATGTCGTATCGCAACAATGGAAACATCTGGAAGTTGATGAACCGTCCACAGTAAGGGACGAAGGAGACATCATGTCAGCGCGGCAGGCGCCAAGGCCCGGTGCTGCCAGTTTGGTTCCTTTGATCCGGGCGCGGGGCGCTAGCAGAGGCACCCGCAGATGACCCTGGGCGATCGCACTAAGGCACGGGGAACTCCGTCCATGGCTCCATGCCACGTTCTCCTCACGTTTTGGTGGCGCAGGGACATCGGGAGCTAAGTCAGCCACTTGCATGCTTGCATTTCCAGAAACCTCTGGATGGTGCGGTTTCAATTTTCAAACTGGCAAACAGGCCCGTGTGCAATGCGAGAAAGGAAGGATTCGGTGTCTATTGCAGCGAGCGTTCTCGCAGCTTCAAAAGTTCGAAAGAGCATCATCCCCTGAGAATCCGGAGCGGGCCGTCGATCATTGTGGGGTTTCAAAGTTTCCGAGCCCATGAGCGGAGCCTCTGCTGACATTTCTTCATCAGCTCGAGTCGTTCCATTAATCCTTCGATCGCCGAGGCTTTCATCTCACTGGCATTGCAGCTCACACGACAAGACGGACACAGCATCGGCCTTCGCGGGGTTCTCGGCCTTTTCCATTCGTGCATCCCGACTGCCGCCTCCTCGTGGCTTTCTGCATCGCGCACGTTCGAGAAGTGCAGCCCGAGCGCTTGTGCGCAACCGGGCGGCCGGAGGATTAGCCTAAACCATCACTGCTGTTGGCGATCCCATTGACTGGTTGCTGCAACACTCTGGCTTGGCACGCCTGCTCACCCGGGGATGGGCAGGCAATAAGCATGCAACTATTTGACCCCCCGATGTTGCAGCCATGCGCATGCTGCAGTTGGATATCATGCTCCCCACTTTCGGGCTGCCCTCCACCCGTTGCGCCGCAGAAGTTTGCGAGTTTGCGACCCCCCTTCGAGAGAGCCAACGTGGGCCAAGCAACCCAGGAACCTCTCGGTGCTTCTTCCGGCCCTTGGCCGCACGTGGCGTGGGAACTCGCCTTGGGTCTAGGGATGCATGCCCAACACTTTACCCTCCGTTCAAAGCCCTGATCAAAACCGTCTCATCCCCTCGAATCCTTCGTGCTCGAAACCGACTGCTTTTTTCCCTGCCCCCAAATCTACACGGACCTCGGACATCGTATAGTACGCTTTGACGCCAGTCATCCGTCGGCAACAGCCCGCCCGCCCTCAGATCGGACCACCATACTGTAATCAGGACCTCCCCGCTTCGTGGACCGGGAGATCAAAGGCGGAAACTATGCCAGTGTCTATAAAGTAACAGATGGGCAATTCCAGCACCGCATCGTTCCAGCACCGCATCTTCAGTCCCTTATCAGCACACACAACAGCACACAAAAGATGGGCCAAAAACAGTCATCGGTGCAGGTGATTGATTACTGATCCCCGGGTCCTGCCCTGTCCCCTTCTCCATCTGACCATACTAAGAAGTGTGCTAACAACATAACCATGAAAAAAAAGCCCACCTTCTTCTGCCCGACGACGGGCAACGAGGTCGAGAGCCCGCTCGGGCTGTGCGTGCACTGCCAGGCCTGCCACGACATCATCTGGCAGTCGGTGTTTGTGTGCCCCAACACGGGCTACCGCGTTGAGGGGCCGTCGATGCGGCCCGACAAGGAGTGCGGCTCGTGCTTCCAGTTCCACCAGCCCTACAGCAAGCGCGTCTACATCTGCCCCGTCACGGGCGCCCAGATCCCGCACCCGTCGAGCACCAACAACAAGTGCGGCAAGTGCGGCCGCAGCCACGAGGACAACTCGACCCCCGTCGGGAGTAGGGAGGCTATGAGCGCGCGCGGGTCAAGGGGTTGATGAGCTTCGTTCATGGCGGTGACTCTGGGGAGGAGGAGAACTGTGGGTAGCGGGCTTATGGGCGGCGGCTGGATAGCATGAGCATCTATTGCGATGTCCCGGTCGGGCGGGCTGTTTCGGCTTTTGGCGATGGTAGGCTTGATGAGCACGGCGTTGGGGAAAGACGGGCGGTCCAAATTCCAAAGCTTGTCAGCGAGGCCCACCTCACTGACTCGGAAGTGTTGGAAAGCCCGAGGGAACTTGGAACGGAAGAATGGTTTCATTGGGTAAGATTTTTGATACCACCTGGGAACTGGCTAGGGGAAAATGGCAATCGAATTTTCCACCATGCAGGGCTTGGGCTCTTATCCGACGACTTGAGCGTCCAGTTGGTTTCGACATCCGACGCTGTGGGGGGCGTCCTCGGGCCTGCACGAGTCAGCCGTGCCCACGACCCAGGTCGCCGGTTCCGTGCACCGGGTCGGCAACGATCCAGCCACCCAGTTCCGAGTCAGGACTGCCAGCCCTTTCTCGACGAAACATCGGCATTCCCGTGAATCCCATGGACGCGGGCCTTCGGACATCGGCGTCCCCCCCCCCCCCCCCCCCCCCCCCCCCCCCCCCCCCCCCCCCCCCCCCTCCACATGGCCGCAACCTCCCATTGCCAGTCTCCAGTCGGAGTCAGTCGGAGTCCAGAGTCGAAAAGGTGTTCGTTCATGGTTACCATAATTGCGTCGGAGGCAGAATTCGCCGTCAACGACCTGGTGCCACGTCCCCTCTCGACGAGAGGTCGCCAGCTGGTTGATTTGCTGCAGCATCGCGGCGGCACATGCCGCATCAACGCAGAGGAAGGACTGACAATGCAGGTTCGGGGCCAGTCACGCGTCTGAGTTGTACACAGTACAAGCTTTTCGGGAAGAGACCGGAGTCAGTGGTGATGTATCTTTTGAGGTTGCGCTGGTGGATGTCTTCAATGGTCCGGGGTATCATGGCCTTTGCTGACCGCCCGCTGAGTGCGCCTCAGCCGCGCACGGCCCCCTTTGTCCGCAGATCCACATATATCGAGAGGTGGTGGCCGCCAAGCTTATCAAATAATTTGCGTATATCTTGCCACCTGCTGATATACCGCTGATGTCAACCCCCCCGGCTCCCTCTTCTCCTCCTTCTCTTCCTTCGCCTCCTTCTCCTCCTTCTCCTTCTTGACGTTCTTAAAAAAAAAAGAAAGCTATGGTTTCGAGAGGAAAACGAGGTAGGACTGCGGCAGCGGCACTAGCAACGTCGCCGCCGCCGCCGCCGTCGCGGGTAGGAGATGTTATCGTGGCCGCCGGACCGCAAGTGGGGCAAGCGCACCGCGTACGACAGGGGCTGCAGCAGCTGGGCATCGAACGCAACGCGGTCAACAACGCGGAGCTCCGCGCCAACGCTCAGAACATCCTCAACATGATCCACGAGTATAGGCCAAAGAACACGTCTTTGGCATACGAGCCGAAGCAGGGGGAGTTTCGGGACTTCTGCCGTCGCAAGCAGTATCACGACGGCGATACCGTGACAGAGGAGAAGCTCCTCCTTTTCCTGGTGGAAGAGGTCGCGCACCGGCCGCTTAAGACAAAAAGCCCGAAGGTCGACGGCGACGTACCACGGGAGAAGACTCGGCTCGCCTGGCGCTCTGTTCGCAGCTACATCACTGCTGTTACGGACCTCTACCGTACGCAAAAAGCGCGCGGTATGAACGTCCACCCGTCGCCGCGGGAGGATAACGTCCGAGAGTACCTAAAGACCCTGCAGCGACGCGATGCCCAACAGGATAAGGACAACTATGCCGACAAAGGCCGCGATACTCTTTTGGACGGCTATACCGAGGAGGAACTCGAACGTGTCTGCTCCGAGCTCTGGACGCGCGGCCGCGCTTCGCCAGAATTCCACCTCCGCACCCTCGTGGACCTGCTCCTTGGCCATTATATGCTCGCGCGTGGCGGCGACCGGCGTGCCGCCGAGCTTTCGGACCTGTTCACATTCGAATTCACCGGCGAAGGTCCGACCCGCTGCTTGCCGCTGATCCTCACTACCCGCGCCGGAAAGGAGAATCAACATGGCCGCCTTGAGACCGCCGGTGCCCTGCGGAACAGGAGGCCGCTTGTCTGTATGCTCGGCGGGCTTGCGTTCTACCTTCTGTACCGCTGGGACTTGACCGACGAGCCGCTCCCGGATTTCAGCCGGCGTGCTGCGTGGTACGATATCCGGCTGTTGAAGAGCCGCGGCGCCGACCGGACGGCGGCCCTTTCTTACTACTCGCAACGGGGCTGGGTTGCTAAAGCCTTCGGCTACGCTGGCGTTACTTCGCAAAAGAAGACGCACGTTGGCCGTAGCTCAGGGGCGAAGACAGCCGAGCTGAAAGGTGTCAGCGAGGACCAGATCCGCCGCGCCGGCCGTTGGAACCAGGAGCAGATGGTTGGCTGTTACCTTAACGCACTGCCCCGTAAGTTTATGCGTACAATGGCCGGCCACCCCTCACAGATGGGATGCTTTGAGATCCGCCGTGCTGGGATCGTGCCGCCAGAGGTCCTGCTTTCCATGATCTGGCCCGGGTTAGACAGCTGGAAGGACCAGTTCGGCCCTGGGCCCGATCAGGTAAACGACCTTGCGGCAATGGGCCTAACGAACCTGCTTTTCTACTTGCGCGAGGTGGTCCTGCAGGACTCGGTACTCCTGATGCAACAGTTCCCCGACAGCCCGGTATGGAACCACCCGGTATTTCAGCACGAGGCGTACCGGCCATTCGCGCAGCAGATCTCAGCCTTCGTACGAGAGGAGGAGCAGCCAAGCCAGCTGGCTGTCCTTGTCCAGGCGATGCCGGTCTTGGCCGACTACTTGAAGTCTATCGACTCGCGCAATGAGGCAAGAGCGGCCGAGCTCAAGACGGCGGTCGAAACCGAGGTCCGAGCAGCCGAGATGCGGCTCAGAGAGGCACAGTCCTCGCAACTGCAGACCTTCTTGGCCACAGGGCTTCAGGCGGCCGCCACGGCGGTCCTGCCTCCGGCAGGAGGAAGGGGGGGGAAGAGCCGGTACACATCCGCCCAGTCCAGCATCGACAACAGCCGTCTAACAAGCCCGGACCCGGCAGTGACGTACAACGTGCCTGCACTGGAGCCGGAGCCGGAGCCGGAGCCGCAGCCGCAGCCGGAGCAACCGCCACCCCGATACCGCATGTGCCGGGCAGTTAAGACGGTAGAGGGCCTGTGGCGCGAGTGGACCGTTGGTCTTCGGGGCCAACCGGCCGTGGCCGCGCTCGACAGCAGATGGGGCAGCCGGTGGCGTGCAGGGCGACAGAGCGAGCTGCAGTGGTATTCCCTACGGCTGGAGGTTATGAAAGAGATCCGGCGCGTTGCCCAGGTGAAGCGGATTGGCGAGCAGGCGGCGATGTATATTGTTAGCCTGCAGCAGCAGCGGACCGGCTGTTCCCTCGACCAGTTTTGCAAGCAGCTGCGCGCGAACAGGAAGGCATGCGCGCCCGGCCGCCCAGCTGTATAATTTAGTGTAGTGTATAACTAGTTGAGTATAATACTCATGGGTAATGTAGCTATGCCCTCCTGCTCCTCTGCCATTCACGGCCTTCTGAATAGCTTCAAATTGCGTTCAATTGCGTAGTACCCTGCTCGAGTTAGATATGGGTGAATCTTTTCACATGCTGAGCGCACGGACGGAAAGGTGCTGTGATGTGGCGCTAAGCCGCTGAATCAGCCACCAAAACGCCGCCCCAGATATATTGTGGATATTTACAACAATTTCATCGAGATACGGGCGACGATGCAGATCTCAAGTTGCCTCTCGGGGGGGGGGGGGTTCATCACACAAATTGCCATCGCTTTTCTCAGCTGCGCCGCTTGACCCCTGTGGTGCAGCAGAGACAAGAATGCGCTGGTAATTGTCCACGTCCATTTTTGTTTGTCCGTACGCATCTCATAACTCTTGACGCACATGCTCGCCTCTCGCTTTTCCATGGGTGACTTGGATCGGAACTGGGGCCGAATGAATCTGAAGTTGACCATTCTATAGATTGCACGACAACTCTTTCCCAGAGAACTGCTCGTTAAAATTCAACCTCAAGGGAGAGAGGCTGAGTGCTGCACGTATGATGTACCCGAGCCCGACAAAAGGCAAGGGACCTGAGTTTCAAAAACCCCAACAGGTCATGCTCATGCAGGTCGCACCATTCCGGCCAGCTGGGCCAACTCGTGCCCCCTTGGCGGCCGGTTGGATTGGAGTTTTCAAAAGCCCCGACGAAAAGACTTAGGGGGCGGCGACCAAGGACGGAAACTGTCAACAAGGCTCGAAAGGGCTTACAGGGGAGGGGCGCAAACACTTAGACAGGCCATCTCCCTGCTACCTTAGGTACCTACCATTCAGGTTGGGGGCCAACGCGCCGTCGTTGTCTTCATGGTCACTCCAGTGCATGCCACTTTGATTATCAATATCAATTGCGCCTTGTTTTGACAAAACCAATGCATTACTGCCCTTCAGTTATTGAACTCGACCCCGTGGTCTCAGCTCCGTGACATCTCAGGCGGCTCCTCTAAGCAACGTAACCGACAAGGCCAGCATTTGAGTCCTTTGTTGCTATTCTGATCCAATCATGTGACAATGGGTGTACTGGATCCGACTGACAGTGACAGAAACGAGGGCGCTCTGTGAAAAGCAGAGGGGACAAGTATAAGTATTCGGACGAAGACTGTGTGGTTGTCCGAGTTGGCTGGTCTAACCTTGGACAAGGACACTCAAGTCTGAAGCACGATGGCCAAACCTAAGGTTGAAACTTGCCCAGACTGCGGACAGACAAAGTACAACGCCATCAGAAAGTCACCATGCCCGAAATGCCATAACTAACTAGCCGCTTGAAAGGTCATATCGTTGCAGGCACGGCCAAGGATTGCAGCGGTTCGAACTGCAAGGGAGGCGTGAAGAAGCGGCACCCTAATAAGGACTGCTCCGACTGTCTGGGAACGGGCAAGAAGCTCACTCGATGCGACACAAGGGTTGTGTCAACGGTCAGCTCGAGAACAAGTGTCTGGATGATTTCCACAAATAGAAACAGCGGTGGCAGGGACTAGCCGACTGGGAAGTGGGAACGGATCAGCTAGCTGACTCGGTGAACTGGCTACCTACTGGTGTACTTGTACTGGCGACAAGCAGGTATGTGCTGTTTGTTGGCTTTCGGTTTGGTCCAAGCTGCTATTTAGCTCAACTTGTAGGTAGCAGTGTACGTTTTTTTTGAACTTTGGCTACGATCCGTGGTTTTTAGCGAGGACCTCGTCTTTTGTTTTGGGGCCCTGGGTGAAATGATCGTTGGAGTTAGCATTGACCATCGCCTGAGGTCTGGGCTTCGCTAGAGAGCCCCCCTTCTAGAGGTACAGAGCCTCGAGAGAGCATACCTAGCCGACTTTCCCATCGGGCCTGTTTGTGAACTTCCAGGTTGTGAAGAGGTCAACCCCGAGCTTCAACGGTGCAGGGGCCAGGGATATTGAGCTTGTGGGGCTGTTCAGCTTCTGGAGTTCTTGATTTGTCAAGCCTTGCTCTGTGATTAAAGTTAGCGGGGCAATACCGGATCGGCGCTCTCGGACATCGATCTCGCCAATTGATAAGGTACCAAACATCCGAACTTCGCAAGTTCAACTCAAGCCATTGCAAACCCGCCTCTCAGAAACCTCCGATACGACGCGGGTCAACGGCTGCTACGAGAACGAGTCCTCTTGAACACGCAGTCGGCTGGCTTCCTCTGGCAACACGCCGTCATTCTCAGCATGAATCGCGGTATCTTGACGAACAGGCAAGCCGACGAGCTGTATGTATGTGCTACGTAGCAGAGCGCTCAACCGGAGCTGAGACAGCATCGGTAGGCACAAATCAATCATTGCATACCTATCAGCGAACAACCTGTCCACGACCGCCGAGACACTGAGAGCGGAGTTGAGTCTTGGGGAAGATGTCTTCGACGCAGGGACAGCAGCAAAATACCAGTCGCTCCTCGAGAAGAAATGGACGAGTGTGGTTCGACTACAAAAAAAGGCATGTTCCTTGATCCCACCGTCGGTTTCGCAGACTCCACTCACCCTGCCCTGTTCAGAGCAGCAGTCTAATGGGTATCCCCATCCAGGCCATGCATCTCGAGTCGGTCAACAGCGCGCTGCAATCCGAGGTCGACAACGCGACATCATCCGCAAACCTCTCCAAGCGCAACCGGGACCCCGCCAGTTGGCTCCCACGATCCCCTCCGCGACATCTGCTCGAATCCCACCAGGCCATCGTCAACTGCCTCGCATTCCATCCGGTATTCTCATCCCTCGCCTCGGGCTCCGACGACTCGACAGTCAAGATCTGGGACTGGGAACTAGGCGAGCTCGAGAGAACGCTCAAGGGTCACACGAAAGCAGTCCTAGGCGTGGACTATGGCGGCCCCAGAGGCAGCATCCTCCTCGCATCGTGCAGCTCCGACTCGACCATCAAGCTGTGGGACCCGGCCGACGAGTACAAGAACATCCGGACCCTGGCCGGTCACGACCACAGCGTGAGCGCGGTCCGGTTTCTTGTGGCTGGCAGCTCTTCCGGGCCCAAACAAAACCTGCTCGTCAGCGCCAGCGGAGACAAGACGCTGAAGCTGTGGGACATCGCCGCGGGCTACTGCGTCAGGACACTGCAGGGCCACGCCGGCTGGGTGCGGGACGTGTGCCCTTCGCCCGACGGGCGCCATCTCCTGTCGGCCGGCAGCGACCAGACGGCCAGGCTCTGGGATATCTCGGCGGCAGCGGCCGACCCGGGAACTGAGCTGGTGGTCATGGCGGGCCACGAGAACGGCATCCGCTGCTGCGCGTTTGCCCCGGCCGCTTCCTACGGCTTTCTAGCATCGCTTGCCGGGCTGAAGAAGCCGCCGCCTGCCACAGCGGGCGCGGCAGAGTTTATGGCGACCGGGTCCCGGGACAAGACCATCAAGTTGTGGGATGCGCGCGGCGTCTGCTTCAAGACGCTGGTGGGGCACGACAACTGGGTGAGCGGGGTTGTGTTCCACCCGGGCGGCAAGTATCTGCTGTCGGTGGCCGACGACAAGACACTGCGGTGCTGGGATCTCAGTCAAGACGGGCGCTGCGTCAAAGTGCTGGCCGATGCGCACGGGCAGTTCATCACTTGCTTGCGATGGGCACCGGGTGTCGTAAAGAGGGAGGCGGAACAGGCTGGCGAGGAGTCGGGTGAGCTGCAGATCCGTTGTCTTGTTGCCACCGGCAGCGTGGATAAGGTGGTGAGGACCTTTGCGAATTAGGGTTTGCCAAAGTATGGGAACGAGTGGCGGCGTCAACCAACTTCGCCTCCCGACCACCTCCGGCCGCTGTCCCACACTCCTTTCCCCGTTCAACCTCCCCTCCTGACGTAGATAGCCAGATTCCCAAAATACTCGGGCTCAGATGGAAACGGCAACTCAATGTATTCTTCCATCATCTGCTTTACACGGGGTGAGACGGGGTCGGTCCTAGCGGGAGTTAGATGAATCCCTGAGCTTTTAGAGGGAGACTAGGTAGGTAGCTTGTCCAAACCTGTATGTATCTGTCACGTCGAACTTCTCCCAGATCATGATTGCAGGCCGGGCGATGTCCGCTACGATCTGTCGTATCGGAATGTCTGGAGCGATGGCAATGACAACGCTTGATTCGTCGACTTCGAGAAAGGCTCTTGGGTCATCGAGGACAATAAAGCCAGCTTCATCGAGGACTTGCTCGTCGATTGGCATGTACATTGGATCCTGGGCATAGCATTGGATTTCGGGAACGCCTTTACGTTGAGGGCCCGCTGCATAGCGACGGGCCAAAACATCCCGTACCGTCAGGGCCAAGATGTGCTGGGCCATGGAGGGCATAGCGCCGTCGTGGTCCGCCCAGGTCATGGTGGAGCATGCGAGCGCGACAACCTTGTCAACGCCATTGCCAGGTGAGAGGACAACTGAGGTGAGGGCAGCCTTGAGCTGTGCAAAATTATGGCTGGTTTCCAAGGACCGCTTCGCCTGCTCAAATCTTGACCTCACAGTGGCGTAGTCCGTGGCTGGCCATGGGTAGACAAGTTCGTTGGTTTGCGTATCCCGTACTTGGGTTGAATGGGCGACCTCGACAGGCAAATAGGCACGGCAGACCGAGTACAGGTTTGGATCCCGAACAGCTAGCAGCTCCTGTATTGTGCGATATAGGAGACGCGGTTTCGTGCTGGTGTGTAAACTAGAAGGCAAGAAGAGATCTGAAGGGGATGAGGGTAAATTGAAATCATACATGATACAAACGCGGTCATCATTGTTCGATGAGTAGCCTGGGTATTCTTGCCCAGTCTCGACAGGGAACTGGACGGCGAGGCCGTCAAGGCCAGCCACAGAGACCTTCTGATCCGGATTGCCATTGCTTTCGAGTTGTCGTACCAAGTCTCGAAACAAGACTTTGGTGAAAAAGGGTACCCCAGCGTCGTACTTGGCTTGAATCAGCTGATGTGCCGCAGCCAGCTCCTCGCGTTTCTCGTCGAGGGTCATGGGCGGATTTGGAAAATTTGCCGTTGCCATAAACACGGTAACATCGTCGTTGTCACTGGAAGCATAGCTCCAAGACATGACTTGACTCAAGATGGGCTCCAAAGGAAGACTGGTCAGATATACAATTTAGCGTGTTACTAACAGCTTGCTTGAGGAGGATGTTTGTTGGCAAAATGAAGTGGGGTTAGAATCGTCCCGTCGGATCCAATGTGAGCGGGGGTGACTGAGATGGGACGAGTCATTATGAGTGGGCCCTGTGGCTGAGTCCGGGCCTGTGGCGTATGTGGGAGGCTTTTGGGAGGTGTGCAAATAATTGGTTTTGGTCGACATGGCGGACTTGGACATGGCCAACCAACAATCAACCAACAGTTGCATGTCAACTCATCGAGGCACCAGACCCGAAAATAATAGTGGCACCACTCAATCGAACTCGGCAGCAACAAGTTGCCAACAACTGGAAGCCTAATGTACTCCAACGTACCTGCCTGCCTTGGCCCCATTACGACTTGGTCACCCGGCAGTGGGAGCACAGGGTTCCATGATTTCATGTCAATGTGCGAACAGAGAGTGAAATGTCCAGTTTTGAGGCGATTGTAGGCTGTGAGGCAGGAGGCTGCCCGTGATCATCGCAGTGATCGCAGCATTTGCCTCGTCCCTTTTATATTCAACTTGTTTCAAGTTTGGCAATTGATATACGGGCAGGGCACAATTGATACACGGGCAGGGCGTTATCCGGGCAGGGCAATGCGGAAGCTCCTATTGGCTGAAAATTTTCGACAGCTGCTACCATCTCCCCACTTAAAGCGGTGAAGGCCAAGTCACTAACACTAACACCATTTCCTCTGCCTTTGTGACAAATCGACAAGCCCCTACTTCTGAAAGGGACTCCTGAAGGTATCACTGGGGTCGGGGTGAAGATCTAGTGAAGCCAAAGGGTTCACAACAAACGCACAAGCAAGTGTTCACACAGTAGTCGAGACAACTGCTTGCATTGCTTACTGAGGAAGCTATTGTAAGTACCCGCAGGCGTAGAGAGCGTGAACTTGAATACAAGCTTCCTCGTCCCGATGCTCTGCCCGCTCTGTCACGGATCCTACAGAGCA
Source organism: Parathielavia hyrcaniae (assembly GCA_033575675.1). Classification (NCBI taxonomy): domain Eukaryota; kingdom Fungi; phylum Ascomycota; class Sordariomycetes; order Sordariales; family Chaetomiaceae; genus Parathielavia; species Parathielavia hyrcaniae. The sequence continues at coordinate 223,455 of MU863651.1, read as the reverse complement.
TCCAGGTGCTCTGTGTGCTCTCACAAGGAGCACCCAGATCACTGCACCCTGCTCCGTGTGCTTTTCCGAAGAGCACCCAGAATGCCTCAGTGATTGGTCCGGGACGCCCGCGTCCCACGCTCGCATGACCGTCCTTTCTGCGGCATTTCGTTGGTTAATTCGTGACAGCCTTCCAGAATTCAAAGGTTTCTCCGAAACAACTAGCTAGTTAATATCGTACACGCCCTCCACGTCGAGTAGATCTCGTATTATGCAAGACCTCTTTGTCACTGCTGCTCTGCACGAGTTCCCATTGAGATATCCGTCTCCGTACGCTGGGTTGGACCCTCGGACCACTGGCGCGTACGCCTGCTGCCTTTCCTGGCCCAAGTGCTGTATTTTGGCCGCCGCCTGCCCCCCCACGAGTCGGTAGAGACCGGCCGCTTTCCGTTTGGACCGTCGCCTGTGCTTTCAGCCGAGCTAGCGTTGACTTATTCTTGCTCCCGCGAGGCCGGCCCCTGCCGCGCCGTGGCTGACTCCCATCTGGCAGACTAGCCCCTAGGCGCGCATCCTCTTGTCCGTTCTGGCTCTGTACGCTCACCCGGTCGATGGCTAGGTGGGGAGGGACCGGCTGGGCAACGTTCTTTGGCCTACCACGAAGCGATGTGGCAATCTTGGGGTCGAGGATGCGACGATAAGGGTCGGTAGATGTCGGTTGCCGTAAGTGCCATCTCGGGTGGACGTCCCATTTTGCCAGTGGAACATTACCTTCCAACTTCGATAGGATCGTATGGCAACACGGGATACCTAACTCTGCAGATGGAGTGCAGTCGTCGCTGCAGAGTCCGATGCCTTTTGGCCGGGGATTCGAAGGACTCGGGATTGCCGTCAGAGCTCTGCGGTGCTCCCGTGAAATGAGGCGAAGGGCTTTCTGCGAAATGACTTGGGGAAGCTCGCCCAGATACTCAGCACCTCGTCCAGTATACTCGCGCGAAGTCAAGACCTCGTCACGTGCACACGCCTCGATGAAGTCCCTCTCCTGGTCGTGCAGCATGTCGGTAATGGCCTCGACAAGACGGTACAGGTGACTCATGCCGTTCAGGAGGTAAGATTTGACGTTGTTGTTGCTCGCTTCCGTCCCAGAGGTGACCCGACACCCGAAGTTGCGATACTTCCGGATAAAGCAGCGGGCCCATTGCTCCC